>CAEGAF010094846.1:0-11170 GCA_903067075.1 Micropoecilia bifurca | reverse complement strand
AGTCTGTGTCCAACCAGAGCAGGTATTGTGTAGTTGGTGCTTTTAATCAGTTTTCAGTTAAATTAATTCAATCCAACTTTATAACTGTCACAAAATATCACCAAAATCACTCTGTCCCTCTAGAATCTTTCAGAAAATCGCAAAGGTGTATTGAATCGTATTGTTTGCTACATATCGCAATATATATTGTATTGCGGGCAGAATATCGTGTATCGTATCGTGAGATTATTGTGTCACTACAGCCCTAATTGTTTATCGCAATAATCAGTGGGATGATTTGTTAATGCGACAGGCCTGGACAGTTGTAGAGGATGTGGAAATCATAGCTGGAATCTAAGGAGTTAAAACTAAATGTTTGTTTGAGCCGCTGAGCTTGGCTCCTTTACCTTGGCGACTAACGCGGTGATGGGCTGTTCTCTGATGCAGAGCTCTGATGCAGACGCCAGAGCCTGAGCGTCTTCCGTCTTCATCATGCACACAGACGCCTGCAGCAGATCAGAGCGTCAGACACAGGAAGTGTGACGCGTTTGCTGCTTCCCCTCCCCTCCAACACGTGAGCTGACCTTTTGCCCTTGGTCCTTCTCGCTTTCCTCCTCAGAGCAAGGCAAGAGAATCACGTTGTTGATCTTCCCAAAAGAACTGACCAAGTCAGTCACTTCCTGTTCGGTTGCATCGATTGGGATGCCGGTCAGATAGACGAGGAGGTCGGCAGGCGGCGCGCCCTGAGAGGCTGGACCCGCCACCTTCTTCTTCTTCTTCACTGGGACATTTTTAGCAGCCTGTAAACAGAGAAATCTTCCTTTAAACATCACCAGCTAACCAGATTACAGTCATTTTAAACAGTTCATTTTAAACAAATGATTTATTTCCCTTACAACAAAGAACATTTAGGCGTTAGTGTTTCTTTTGCACAGATAGAACAGACAAACTTGCCACCTTGGTTGTTTTCGCTGCAGGTTTTATTGCCGGCTTGGTGGTTTTAGTAGAAGGTTTTGTGGACACATGTTTGGATCCGTGACCCAAAAGGTTTCTGCTGCTGTCGGCCGAGCTTTTGGTTAAAGCGTCATCATGAGGAGGATGCCTCACACTATGGTGGTGGTAACCTCCTGCAGAAACACAGCAAAAATAACAAAAACACACATCAATGATGAGAAGTAAAACTATTAAACCACTGATTCAGTCCAACCTGACTACTTCCTGAATGGAAAACATTTTCATTTGGATCAAATTGTGCACAAACATGGGTTAAATGGATGGGACAGAATTCAGCTCTAAGATCATTTTTTTAAATTGATTGTTGATATAATGTAAAAAGTATCCAGTAATTTGAATTTATATAAACTGATTTCCATCGAAATAAAGAACATGACATATTTGCTCATTTTAAACGTATAATGTTTCCAATTCAGTACAATTTTAATTTGCAGAAAGTTTAAAATCAGCTCTGGAAACAACGAAGAACCCAAAGCACTGAACCCCATTGAAAACCTCACAGTTATTCCACCAAATACTGACCTCTGAGTTAAATCATCAGTATTGTTGTTTCAAAAACATGAAGTATTAGAGATTTGAAAAGACTTCATCTTTCTCCTCATTTTAACCATTTCTCATTTTCAGTTAATACATTTTTGCTTGGAATTTCGGGGACATGTTGTCAGTAGTTCATAGAATAAACGAACAATGTTCATTTTACTCAAACATGTAACTAAAAAAAACAAAATAAGAGCAACTGATCATTTTAAGTGGTCTTTTAATTTTTCCCAGAGTTGTATATATCATTGGTCCTTCAACCTCAACTGGATGCAAAAACTGAAATTTCAATCTTTACACAGATGGATAATCAAATGATTATCCATCTTTTGATCGGATCAATGATCATCAAATGATTATCCATTTTTGACTTCAGCTGAAGTCAAAAATGCTTAATAAGCAGTTCTGCAGTGATTTAAAATGAGAAACGTTATTCTGAAGAACAGTAAGCAGTTCTACAACGAACAGAGCAGAGACCAACCTGATGACTCTCTGTATCTCCTGTCAGGCCACGGCTCTCGGTGGGAATAATGCAGGCCATGTGAGCCGGGGTAGGGATATTTATTCCAGTGACCGTGGTCTTAAAAAGGCAGAAACAGGAAGCTGGGATTAGCAACAACAATACACACGAATTCACTGCGTCTTTGTCAGGTCACTGAGGATTTTCTAGGTCAGTTTACAACATAAACAGCAAACATCAAACAGCTTCACATTTGAATCTCAGGGAGGTTTTATTGGCGTGTTACGCCTGAAAGGAGGGCTACCTGTGTGGTAGTGGGGCCGTGGATACCGGGGGGGAGAGTAGGGCCTCCCGTGAGGCCGGTGCATGAAGGGCTCTCTGCGGTATTTGCCATGAGGGGAAGTTGGAGAGCGAGAGTGGGAACGAGGTGCAGAACGGAACGGGGAACGGCTGCCATATCGCCAGCTCCGACTGGAAAGACACACCAAAACCCCATTGATTAAACAGCCAGCAAAAAGCTTAAAAACGTCAAGGCCTCACATATTGGGGCTAGAGAAAGGGAGACTCAATACAAGATAACCCGACTCAACAATGTAGGAGGTTATACAGCCATTTTTACATAAAAACCCGAGACGGAAACGCAGAAAAATTCCTTAAATTCAACTAAGTTTTATGATATTCCACCCGATTATGCAGACTGGAGTTGTTGATACTTGTACACTGTCTGTTTATGGAGGCATCTGATCACCATAGTAAAATCTGAGGAGGTTCAATCACAGCAAATCTGCCAACTTAAAAGGTTTGCATTAGGACGAGTGCGAGTAAAAACTTCATTTAAGTCATTTTCTTCTAATTATGCTGTCAAGAAGCTTCATGTTTAACATCCTAACTGAGACCTAAGATAAACCTTAAGATAAAGTTAATGTGTCCTTTGTAACGTCTCTTAGCAGTGAAGTCTCGACATTCTGGTGAGTTTTCTTGGTCGTCATTTTAAAAATGTTTTTAGATCAGGAATAGGTACTTATTGTATTTTTATTGTGAAAAATACAAAATCATAAAAAAAAATGATTAAATGCAGTTACTGATAAGAATTACACTTTTTGTGCCCATTTTAAAGTGCCGATGTTTATAAAGGCGATATTTTAGGTTTGAGGGTCTTTGATAGTCTTATAATAAATTCCTCAAAACATCAAGATAAAATCTTACACCAATATTTCCCCAAACCTATTTTACATGCTGTCTTATTGGCAATAACATTTGTTTTTCGTTTTAATCTGCATCTTTAGTTTACTAGCCTGGCATAATATGCCATTGAATTGTTCATATAAGGTTGCATCATCATGATTTATGTTGTGTTGTGGATTATTTATCCCATCCTGATAAGTAAAACCAAAGGACAGAAAGAGACTGGCCTTCCTTTTTACCTTTTTTCTACCTGTTTTGGTCTAGATAAGTGACAAAGTGACCCCAACGGGCTTCATGTCCTGTGAAAGTTCAACTAACCTTGGAAGGTTTGGTTTCCAGTCAGGGTACCTTCAAACAAACACACACAGTACGTGTTACTCAAGAGGTTGTGGAATAAACTCAAACAAAGGTGCAGATTGAAGATGAATACAAAACACTTTAGCTTTAAAGTTGCTTGAATAATAATCACAAATACTGTCAGGACTGATGTAATGCTTGTTGCTACAGTGTGCTGAAGATGTGCTACAGGTACAAAGCGATCAGCAGCATGCTGAAATGTCCTCACTTGTTGCGCAGGTCTCTGCAGGCGGCTGTGTGATCAACAGTGTTAATATGGACAACCCAGTCCTGGAGTTGAAAAAAACAAGGCAGATAAGAACATGGCCGTCACAGAAACAGAAAACAGCCAACAGAGTCACATGAACAAAGGTCCGTGTTACATCATCTTTACCGAACCCGACATGATCCGGCACAACTCCGCCGGGTTCTAGCAGGAGATCCCGTCCACAGACAGACAAACGTAACTTTGATCATGTCCACTTATCAGCAATGTTAAACAGTCTGTTTTCCACCTCAGCTTAGAAGGAGTGTGATTTGTCATCAAGGTGAAAAACAATTATTTGTGTGCAACATTTCAGGCCTGCGATCGACAAGAATCACATAAATCAATCGATCTGATTAACGACCAAATAAGTCAGATTTCTGAGCATTTAGTTTTTCCTCTGCTCTCTCAGATGATGGTCTGGTTGGCTGGGGTGAACATTTACACTACTCACAAAAAGTTAGGAATGTCTGACTTCCTGATCAAACATCAGATTGATGACCTTTACACCTCAACTTAAGTAGGCCTTATTTTGGACTGAATGTCTAAACTAACTTAATTTATTACATTATATGCTGTCCATTAAGTGATTGACCCTGAATTACCCACTGAACCTTCTGGTCATAGTTAAAGAATTCCTGTTCTTACACATTTTGAAGTCATCTGTTGACGTAGATGCAAACAGGAATCGTTAATGATGATTAAACTATAAGAAAAGTCGAAAGCTTCAGCATAAAATATGTCGACTTGTCAACAAGATGAGTCACTGTCAAAAAGTGATTTATGCTCAAAAACACAAGTTAGAGATATTTATAACTTTTGAGATGAAGAAAGTATAATTACACTAAATGTCTAAATGAATCATTTGCTTTCATGATGTAACATAACTCTAGCATGAACTGTTTATGGTTCTCTGAAACCTCCATTGAAAGTCGAATATGCCCGACTTTCTGTGAGTAGTGGATCTTACAAAACTATTCTCTCCTCATATTGGCAACAATTTAGCCAACATTGTAAGCCAACTCTTCTTTGGTCAGTGTTTATATGATGCAGTATATAAAAATGTAGAGATTATAAATCACCAGCCAAAACAAAATGCATTAATTACATTTGAAAAACTCTAGTAAAGTTTTGGAGCTGAGTTTGTGTTGTGTATTCATGAGCAGCTGTTTTATCTGCTGTAGACGGCAGTCACAGTGATTTCCTGCTGGGTAAGCAGGGCAACCTTTTTATTCATCTAAAATAACCAAAGACGAGCTTTCATAGCAGTTTTAATTAATCTAGTTAAGATTTTTTCAAAACATTTTTGCCATTTTTTTAAACTAAATAGCGTTTCTTTTCATTTATTAACTAGAACCTAACTTATTACCATTACCTGGCTGAAAATATTACCCTATTTCCGCAGAAAAGATAAGTGCTTTTCACTTTCACTGCAATATCTGAAGTTATTTTAGAAAAAAACAAACATTTTTCTCATTGCTGTCTACTGGAGGTAAGATACTGACTACTCATAATCATTCAACACAACCCAGTTATGTATACAAAATATATTTTTTAATGTTTTCGAATAATTCAGATAATTAAGTTGGCCACTGACAATTCCTCTATAAATTCCCATTTAGCTTCTGTAAGACAGCAAAGCGATTCTCCAAAATTATGACATGCAACAGATGAGCAGATGTTTTTTCATGAATACCTTGTTCCACGCTGTGAAAAAGGAAAACCAAACATGAACTATTTTGTAATTTTCTACATGTATGAACATATTAAAGACACACAAAGCCACATAAAACACATGTGGCTTTACACACCACCTGTAATCAGAATCTGAAAACATAATTTTGGAACATAAAACTTCATCTTTTTTCTTTTCTTATTCACTACCTGTCCTGGTCACTTTTACATGATATATTAAGAACTTCTTTACCAAAGAAAATGCATCTAAAATGCGACGTCCTTAAAATGCCAACAAGAACTGAAATGAGCTTATAAATAGTAACAGTGGAAAACTGCAGCAATGAGAAAAATTTATCATACCAGAACTGTCAAACTCTGGAATAGGTTACATTTTTTCCTTACCTTTTTAGTACAAATGAGGTCAATAGATGTCCTTTGTAGCACTAAAACAGTCATTACTGTTTGCCTCAAGGGAGCTCAAGACTGCTACATCATCATATTTATCATACTGACCATGGGGAAGCCTGGTTTGCTTCATTTAAAGACAGAAATCAACTAAAGCAATCCTGGGGAAACGGAAAACATTCTACCATTCAAGGATCATTTATCTGCCTTGTTTTGCCGTTTTAGGTCATCTAGTTATTGGCCTCAGAGTAAAAAAAAAGAAAAGGTGAGCAAGCATTACAAAAAGAAAAGAAACTGCAAGAAGAGAAAGAGGTTTAGTAGCTGAAACCATCCCATGTTTCTCATGTATCATAGCAGACTCATCAAAGTCTATTTTATTATTCAAGGATACCTCATCCTAATCTGCCAACATTTATTTTAAGGTCTAGAGAGAGAAAATGTATCACAACTCCATGTTTCCGGTATGCCAAGGTAATAGATCGACTACTTTCTTAGAGACGATTCACCTCCTCTCATCCAAATTACTTCTTCAGTTCTGACCATGGTTGGGAGTAACGGGCTTATAAATCGTAGAAAGAACAATCATATCGCTAGGGCTGCTGAGGTAATTTAATTCACAAACTGGTCCGTTAAGGCCATGCCAGTCAATTACCTCCCTTTATTCAGTTTTATGTCTGGGTCATTATTAACGAGCCAAAAACGTCACTAATGAGATGTTTTGGTCAATGTGAATGGCTGTTCACATTGACCAACAGCCATTCACATTGGTCAATAGATTTGGACCCCAATCTAGCTCCAAATTATTTAAGAAACTAAAGAAGGAAGCTTAAGACGAGCTCATCTCAGGTATTGAAAAATGTCTTCATGAAACGACTCAAAAAAAAGTCCAGCTAATTTTAATGTTTTAAAGGAATATTCTGGACATTAGTATGATGACATGTTAGCACTCACCTTTTCCTGGTCACACTCAATGTGACACAGGGAGCAGGTATGGGGAAACACCTTTGGAGACACCGCTGCGAAATCGCTTATCATGGTAGGCGTAGGCAACTTCTTGCTACTGTCATGTCTTGAAGTAGATGAAGAAGAGGGAGAACGTCTTGACGAATCCTCACTTCTGGTTTCAGATGGCAGCCGCTGTTTAGATTCCACTTGTCGGTAGTCTCTGTCTAAATTACGAGTTTTAGGCAATGGTGCAAATTCTCTCACTGGTGATCGGCTGTTCTTGCGCTTTTCGCAGCTCGTCTTGCGATAGTCCCTGTCTCCGTGTTTGATTGGCTCCTTGTGCTCTACACGAACTTGCCGTCTTTCAGTTTTATCCACCTTTGACACTGATGAGGAAGTTGCAGTTGGAAGCATTTTAACAGTCCTTTCACTAGAAAGTTGCTCCCTTTTAAAAGTCTCTCGGGTGCCACTCTCTTCCGCCCCACGACTGGCATGTCCATAGTCAATGACCTTCCCGGCTGTCTGCGTAACAGTAAGAAGGCTAGGTACTTCCGCTGAGTGTGAAGAGCCAGTAGGAGTCGCATTGTGAGAATATGAAGAAGAGGAGGTAGAGCTCACAGATTTTTGCTTGCCTGATTTTTTGAGTTGGATGTCACGGAGTATGAACGGTAAAGTATCTGGCGTTAACTGATCATCCGGGTAATGACTCAGCACCTCCAAGTCGTCGTTTGAAAGTCCAAAGCTAGCCAAGATGCTTCCCGCGCTCTCTGGCGTGTACAAACCCTGACCTTCAATCCTACCTCCATCACCACGAGGTTGTCGAGTTTGCGGAGCTGGTGAGTCACTCATGGGGGGATTCCAGTTTAGTATTCTGGCTCCTGATTGGCTGCCCTGAGGCTGCTGTTGTGTTGCCCCAAAGAGTTTGGCTGGAGGTTGGTAGTTTGTCCAGTCGACTCCTTGCTGGTGTCCAGACTGATTATCTGCTGGAAGCAACATTGGGTTGGAACCATAACTTCCATGTTGACCAATCCCTGTACCTTGGTTCTGATGTTGGGTCGATTGATTAATTAGATCTATCTGACGGTGATCCATATCCCTGGTGCCCCTGATGGAAAGGGCAGACTCTAGTTCATCAGGGAGTTGGTTGGGACGAGGAAACTGGAACCCCATTCCTTGCATGTTGGGGTGATTTGGATGTTGACTTGCAGATGGCGGATGATGAGTCGGCCTTGGTGCATTTAGAAAAGGCTGGGAGCCCTGTTGTTGAGATTGCTGGTGATACATTGCAGCAGACCGACTTGCAGAAATCCGTCTGTTTGTGGTTCCCTCTAGGCCAAACGTCAACACTTGCTGCCAAGTCAAAAGACTCAGGAGGGCAAGGTGAGGAGGTAATACTGCTGTGAGATCACACTGGTGGCCCAAAACGATTGACGCTAGAACAGCAATCTGCCGGAGAGCGATCTGTGTTTGAGTCTGTATCTGAGCAAGTCGAAGAGCAGCAATCGCAGGTCCAAAATTGAAATGGGTCTCTCTGGTGGGGCAGCCGATGGAGAGGGTAGCACTGCGCTCCGAACACAGGGTTGGAGCAAGGAGTAAACCGTTACCGTCTTTGTGCACAGCGAGGCTGAGGTGGAAAGCAGAAATATACTATTATAATTATTCATATCAAGAGCAGCCATCATGCCAAGTCTTCCTTTTCCCCCATTAAACCTATTTGAAATTAAAGCAGTGTCTCCAACAAAAAGAAATATGGTCATCCTACTTTCTTAAAGCGATATCTAACCTATTAATGTCAGCACATTAATGAGCCAATCAATAATTTCCCTCAAATGTTTAATTTTATTAATGATTCCAAACGCTTCTTATGCATACATAACCAGGCAATAGATAAAACAGTGCTTGTTCAAACTGTCTAAACACAACTTAGATAAAATTACGAAGAAACAATAGGGAATTCATAATTCAAACAGAAAATAACGATAAGCAAATCAAAAAAGGCTGCTACAAACAAATCTGATAATTTGGGATTAAAAGAACAAATTGTACATTAATAAAACTAATCACCTAAAATAATACAGAAAGTTACATAAAAAAATGTTATATGTCAGCTTGCTTGGCCTTAACACACAAGACATGCAGAGTCCATGGACAGATTGAAGACTGTAGTCAGACATGACGATGATAGCCAGCTTATTTTTGTTTTACAGGCCTCATTTAACATGCATCTTCTGCAAACCTGAACCCTACATTGTCTAAATGTACTGTTGTCTCCAACTTATCAATATCAACTTCTAAATCCTAAATTACTGCAACTCCAGTCCTCAAGTGCCAACGTTTGGATGCATTTTCTGCTTCAACACACCTGAATCAAATACATTTTTAACTACTGAACCTTTGTGAAACTTGCTGATGTGCTGAAGGATTTATTTTGACTCTGGTGTCCTGGAGCAGGGATGTATCCAAAATGATTGAAGGCTGTAATTGCAGAGCTTGGCTCTAGAAACTTACCAATGCCAGTTCTTAGATGCTTGGTTCTTTTCCATCACCAAAACCACTATCTGGTAATACAGTGATGCATGACAGCATCTCCACTTATTCCTTGGTTAAGATTTCATTAGAATACTCTGAGAAACGCTCCTCATGCTGCACCAGATCAGTTCATCAGCAAAGTGTCATAAACCAATGTGTTGCATGCTTAGAGATGTTTCCCTTGCTCCAATCAACTCAGTCAAATAATTGAGACATTTCAGGGCCTCTGAAGAACTTATTAATAACCATTTGACTGGGCATTCTCGGAGCAGTTATTATGCATTCAGGACACCGGCTCTTGGCAGTGAATGAGAGACTAAGCAATGTAAAATTTTACGTGCATCATTTTGATGTGCTATTATTTTTTGCTTTTTGATATTTTCAGTATACCAAAAGTGATACAGCTCTATGCGAGTACTTTAGAAACACTTTAAGTTAATAATCAGCAATAAAAACTGTGCTGTGCATTTAAAATACCCTAATCTAAAAATCTAAAAACAATAATCATAAAACGTAAAGATTGATGACCAAGGTAGATTTTTCTCTTAATATTTCAGGTCAGTAAATAAGTTATTATTCAGCTGAAATGCTAACATCATAATCCACTAAGTCAGATCAAATTCTAATATCTTGTATCAAAATTTACAGGACTTGACTAAATTTGTTTGGTGATTATGTGTCGCTAAAGTATCAGGTCATAAGCTGTGTGTCAAAATACACATTGTATCAGCTACAAGTCAGTGATACTCAAATCTTATTTTCTGACAGGAAGGCCCTACATTTCAGGGAGCCACACTACAATAAATAAAGTAGTAACTGAGGATGAGGATAAAAATTAATAATTCAATCATCATTATTTTGAGATGCCAATCTGCTCAGTCTCTGCAGGCTTTACTTTACTGTTCAGGATCTTAATCCTCTTACACTGTGCCACTTGCAACTGTGTGAAGCAAAAAAAAAGAATGTAAGACTGACTGATTCTGTATCAGAATACAAATCCTGATTGGAGTGTTCCTACTTTCAAGAGGAACCACAATAGATGAACATGGAGCAACCGGCACAAACGTGCAGAAAAAAAGTCACTGATTGGTTCTTCAGCTGTTTTCAGATAATTCACCTTGTGTTAACTGGAATCAGGTTTTCTACAAGAAAAGAATTAATGAGTAAACAGTTTAATTTCTCTACTAGTTAAGTTAACCAAAAAACACTAAATTTGTATTACTGGACAGCAAATTAATCTCCCAGAATTGCTGCAGGGCCGTTAGATCCCCTTCACAGACACCAGAAAAGAAAAGAAGTAGTGAAACAATGAAGTCAATCAGCTCGTTGGTAAGTTAATAGTCTAAAAGAAAAGAAAATGAAATATGCACCATAAAAAAACAGGTCACTTAGAGCACACAGGTATTGAGAAACAGGGAGGTAGTTTGCTTGAATTGGACAAATAAAGTCCTGCAATACTCCTAACTAATTTATTATTAAAGCATTTGGCCATTGTTCTGTCTTTACTATTTCCTGAATATTTTAAATATCAGAGTCTTCTGTCTCTAAATGTAGAGCAAGGAGCTCATCCACATCGATGTATATCAATGGTCCCCGAAGTCGGTTCTCGAAGGCCGGCATTCTGCATGTTTTATAGGGCTGTATAATAATATCGATATCACGATATATATTGATATTTTCTTTCCTAGAAAAAAAACCCGATATTCATCTGCAAGTATCGTAACATCCAACTGTCACCTTGCACACTCATTGCTTGCTTCGCAGCAGGTCATCAGGCTTAGAGTGATTCCTTCAGATGTTCAGGTTAAAAAGGTATCAAACTATTCAGAGCAGGAACT
>CAEGAF010094841.1:0-41450 GCA_903067075.1 Micropoecilia bifurca | reverse complement strand
TCTCGAGAAAATAACTCGGGATCTCGAGAAAAAAAGTCGGGATCTCGAGAAAATAACTCGGGATCTCGAGAAAAAAAAGTCGGGATCTCGAGAAAATAACTCGGGATCTCGAGATCTCGACTTAGTTTCTCGGGATCTCGAGATAATAAGTCGGGATTTCTTCCCTTTTTTATTTTTCTTCATGTCCCCTTAGGGGCTCCGTACTATGCGGTGTTCTAGACAGGAAACAAAGCCAGGCGTCATGCATTTCATGTCATGTTGACAATATTTGAGCAGCGTGAGTCTCCGTTTGACAACTTGTTCTTTTATCTTAATGCCTCATCAAGCATTGACAACAAGCTGTAATTGTGGACCAAGCGTTGTGTTTTGATAAAGCTGACTGACAAAGCTGACAGGCCTCACAGTGGCCGTCAGTCATGAAGCGGCTGACGTCGTTGATGTGTTTTTATCAGGCTGAGCTGATTTCAGAAAACCCTCAAATCAAACCAACCCACATTCTTATGCAGAAGTGTGAAGGAGTATATTTTAATCATGTGAAATACACCAGCACAAGCAAATTAGAAAGACCGACTCTGTAAACTAAACTCAAACAGATTAAAGTTATAGTATCTTAAAACATGTGCTCTTAAATATTAAAATAATTGTTTTCAATGGATTTTATTGAGGTTGCATGAGAAAGACTAACAAAAAGCTGCATTAACTAGAGAGAAAATTAAACATTTTCCTAATGTTTAAGTCAGGCGTTTAAGTCTCAATCTGATACCCTAAAAATAAATTCTAGTGCAACAAATTACCTTCACAATTCAAATAATTAGTAAATACAGTTTGCTAATTAGAGTTTAATTCAGGCTTAATTTCAAAATGGCTGTTTCATTGAGACGCACAGGTTTGTTGGGGAACATTAATTAATAAGTGAAGCAAAAGGAGGTCAATGGTTACTTTGGAGGAGCTGCAGAGATTTAGAGCTGTTTGTCAATCATAAAGTCTGAAAAAAGAAAGCCAAGAAAAACACTCAACAAATATGTTGAAAACAGAACTTTTTGGCCCACAAGCAAAATATGTGTCCAAGGAAAATGACCATTACGAATCAATACAGAAGCTTATAGCAGAATCATAGTCAGGGAAGCTGATCAGAGTCAGTGAGGATATGGATGGAGCTGAAAACAGAAGATTTGAGAATTAGTTAGTGGTTCACCTTGCAGCAGCACACCAGCCTTAAACACAAATCACATTCATGTTTCAGAAAAATCCTGTCAAAGTTAAGACCTAAATCAAAATCTGGGTCTGTCCATTGATTCAGCCTTCCTATTATCTCCAGTTTTCTGGAACAAACACTGAGTGCCTTTTAAACTAAACACCCACTTGTTTGGAGTTACTTTTGAAACATAATTAATAAAACATAATCAGCAATATGATGTGTAACGATGACAAAATGTAAAGTTTCAATCGTTGACTGTGTGTTTTATGACTTTTTATGTTTGTTTTTTGTGATGTTAAGCACTTTGAAATGCCTTGTTGCTGAAAGGTGCTATACAAATAAAAATGCATTTAATTCGATAGGCCTCCAAACTTGTAGCTGCATTTATGGCTCACAAGGGCTTCATAGAAGTGCAGGCCACACTCTTCATCTTTTCCTCTGGAAAATGGAAACCATACATAATTTTGATAAAGAAATGCATTTTATCACACACATTGATGTTTATAATTGTAATGTGACCAAATGTGAAATAGTTCAACAAGTACCAATACTTTTTAAGGCACTGTTTACACATTTATCTCTGAATGTGTCCATAGAGATATTATTTATCTTTCCACCTATGACTCCTCGTCTGATGTGTGTAGAGCCACCACAGGGACTCGAACTGGTGTGCCAGGCAGCTAGAACTGAGTTTGTTATTCCATCCCTTCATGGGAGGTAAATGGGAGGCACTCTGAGAAATGGGTGTAAAACGTACAATCGCTAAGCGCCTCTCCACACATCCCACGGGAAATCCAGGCACTGAACTCTCCCTCACCTGGCGTGGTTACAGCGGTCCACAGAATATATGAAATTGGCATGGCAGTGTGGTTGGGTCTGGCTTGTTTGGCCTTGTGTAGGCAAGGCAACAAATGCAGTTATGACGTACATGGCTCCTGTGTGGAATGATAATGCTGCTGCTACGATTTTGAGGGAATGTCTTCATAAATGTCTGCTCTCGCGGGAGGAAGACAGCAGACACTGGGGCCCTTGCATGTAAGGGCTCTTTTAGCCATGAATAAATTCATGGCCACTCTTGTATGCCTCTGCAGCCACTGTTTGCTCATCTCGTATGCTGGAGGTTCTTCGGCCCGTCCCAAGAGACGAAAGTTTGTAAACATGAATAATAATTAGCTACAGGTCGACAGGCAGGTAATCTGCATGTGGGTTCCAGAGGCGCACTTGCCTGGTATGCAGCCTGTTGGGTGGCCTTTCATTAGCATTTTGTTTGCAGTGAGACACAGGTAACGTTTTATCTCTTAGCCAGTCAAGCAGAGTAGATGATTGCTTTTAAAGGAATTTAGACCTTGTATAAATACTGGAATTGCTTGGAGAGATTCATTGACTTTTGGGGATGCTTTACTCTTGATTAGACATTTGCTGCTACCTCACCAGAGTTTAAATAGGAAAAAAAAAAACAAATAAGTGATTCAATGAGATGCCTACATATAAAGGTAGTCACCGCAGCTGAGTTTGTACTCCAACATTATAAGAAAATAGCAAAGCTATATCATTTCATCCAAATGTCCAACTTTATCAGACTTGTTATGAACAGCCTACAAAAATGGCGCATGCTGAAGACTTGTGATGGTGAAGCCCTAATATTATATAACGATGCACCAATCCACTTTTTTCTCTCCTGATACTGATGCAGATATCGGTATCTGTACCGATGCTGTTTTTCTGTGTCAGCCGATATCGATCTGATACAGAAATACATCTGAATTGACTTTAAATGTTTCTTTTGTAGAAACACAGCCATAAATCTGTTGCATTAAAATGTATTTGATAACTCTGAACAAATACAGCTCATTTTTTTACACCAATATCTTTACAAGATTGGTCAAACATGTAGAAGCTCTGAATTAGACTGAATAGATCTGCCTTTCTGGATTGGGCATATTGTCACTGATACCCAATTTGGAATTTTTTTTCAATATTGCGATATTAATACTGGATCGAAACATGTCATTACACTATGGTTGTAACTAGCTTTACTCTATTACTATTATGGTAATGTTTGATCTTGATTTGACTTTGGAGCAGGAAAAGACATAGAACCTTTTGTTATTCTGCAGCTACATCTTCTCCTGGCAATAACAAGGCCCTGACAGCAAACAAATCTTTCACAAGTCCCCCTCGTTGCCTGGCCCCCTTTTATAGATAGACTTAATACTTTAATCCGGATCGGGTGGCAGACTCATCCTCAGTCAATAGGGTAAAGAGAATCAAATGCACGAGATGTGTGCACTTGTCCAAAGGCTGGTTAAACATACATGCTCTGAATCTTAATCTGAAGCTCACATTTGATGGAGGATATTGAAGAGAAATTGATATATGACACTTTATCGCGCTTTCCTGCAAAGAAACTGCCTTTACACTTTACACTTTTGCATATTCATATGAAGAAGCATCTTAATAGACTAATTCACCAATCTGACTGTCCAGCCAGTCAAAAACTAAAAGCATCTGATCTTTGGTTTATCAGTGAACGCATCACATGTAAGCACTAAGAACAGAACTCAAAGTTTTCCATTTTCAATGTTATTGAGGTGTTTGAAATGAAGCAGCAACAAGCCCAAAGATTTATTGGGTTGTTTCAAAGAAAACTTCATCTGTGTTGCCAATATTGTGGCTTTGTAGCTATTTTAACTATTTTAAGGTAACTACTTTAAAACCCTCCACCAACTCTTCGTCCAAAAAGATTCAAAAAGATAATATCAACTCTTTTTTGTGATATTGACATGGAACCATGCATTTTTTATGCTTTTTCCCCAACATAGATGACCAAGAGGAGTGAACTGCAGGTGGACTGGTTAAGGTAAAGATCCTCATTATTTAGGAAATACCTCAGACACTGAGATTTTAGTTATGCAAGCTGCTCTAAGTACTAGATATGCAAATTACATTTTAAATGTTTGTGCTGCAGTAAAGTTTGTATTACTGTTTTTAAAAGGAGAAAACTCTGTTTAATATAACGACTACAATGCATACATGGTTTAACTTGGCATTGCCTTTGCTAGCAATAGAAAAATGCAATAGCAAAAAACTGCAGGAAAAATAATTTGATACTGTTCTAATATCTTCTTCTGTTATGATCTTTAAAAAGACATTGAGACCAGCTAAATTCTGTCAAAGCTTTATAAAATCCAGATATTGGAAATTCAGCTTGCTGTTTATTACACTGTTCTCTCCAACATTGTAGCTTCTTTCAATTTAAGCTGCCAGATATTTAGACGTGAGCAACGCCTTGTGTTTTGCACTTTTTTGCTTTATGCTGGTATCTCCTGCCTGTCAGCGGTGATCCAGGCACAGTAACGTCTCACAGCTTTAAGCCGGAGTGTGTGAGAGGATGTGCTGGTATAATTATGAGCCCTGCAGCTCCCAGTAGGTCTTTGCTAGACCAGCATGTCTCTCGCCTGCCTTGGCTAAAACTGATTACCACCATCCTCACCAGCATATGCAGCCACAGCTAATAAAACAATTGTCACGCACTTTGTAAATGTCACAAGCAGACTGTCCCTCCCCACAAGTAAATTTGCTGAAGCTGATTTAACTGATGTCGATTTCAGAGTTTCTCACGTAGACTGTTAAATATTGAGGTTGATAATGGACAGTGTGCACTCTGTGATGTACAGCAGTGTGAGTCTGGGCCACTTGTTTTAATCCCTGTGTGCATAGGTTCACATGAAGTGACAGAGAACTGACATTGTATAAATTAATTAAAAAGGTTAAACCGTGTTTCATGTTAAGAAAGTTAAAGGTTGATTACTTGTTGTGAGGATTTGAGTTTTTTGTGCGTGTTTATTTCTAGGTTTTTCGGAGTTTATTTAGTTCTGTTCCCCTGTGAGTCTGTGATGTCCTGTCGGCTCCCTGTCTAGTCCCCTTGATTACTCTCTGCGTATTTAAGTCCACCTGTTGTCTCTGTTCTTTGTCAGATCCTTGTGTGTTTGTTTGTCGCTCACAGTAGAACTGATAAGTCCTGCGTCGACTCTGCTCTCGTTTCCAGTCTTGCATTTTCAGTTGTTACCGGTATTTAGCTGTTGCTCAGTCTTCTGCCGTGCTGCCTGAACTGGACTGTTTTGAGTACTTTCTTATTAAACTTTCATCATCATCACCTCAAGCTGGGTCCCTGCGTCACTCCTCACCACCTCCCTACACCTCCGCATGACACTTGTAGAATTTCATTATCTCACGTCCTGCTTTTTCTACGACTAAACTTAAACATACCAATGCTACTGTAGTAGCATTGCACAGAACTACTTTATTTTACTTTACATCATCTTATGTTTTTTAAAACGTACCAGGAGTGTTGCTTTGATTCTTTCATGCATGTTTGAGAAATGCTTAAATCTCCTTTTGGGGAGTCTAAATGTTTGCCCTCACAAAGTTCTGCTTTCGCCACAAAGCTCCTTCTTACACCCACAGAGCATCTTTCGCTGCTCAACTCCTCTAGACTAGCGGCGGAGCAGCAATATTGGAACTGCAACTCCTCTGAGTTTTTCACGTGCTCTATTTCTCAGTCCAACTTTCTAAGAATGTTTGTAAGCAGCATAATATTTCGGCATTGTTGTAATAATGTGCAGGAGCTTCTTAAAGAGACAGACCAATTTCAAGGTGAAATGACTTTTAGTTATGCTAAATATCTACTGCATTTTTATAACAGAAGGTAACCTATAGTTGCTTGTGCTGTAAATTTGCACTATATGATGCCCCTTCACATTTTTGGTCACATCATGACCAAAAAATGACTTTAAAGAAGTATTTATTACATCTTTGTAAGCATGTATAATACTTATTTTCCACTTATAAACAACTAGATTTATGGACTAAGCTTGGAACAATTAATTTGTATTTGTCCATTACTTGGGTAAAGAACTTTTACAAAAGTTTTATTTATGAAGACAGATGGAAGTTATTCTCTTTCACTGAACCTTAAATCTGAAAAAAAACAAACAAGAAAACCTCTTATATTTACTATTTACAGTTATAGGTGTTACAGCAGTCAATGAATTGGTTCCATCTGATCAGATCTTATGCCACCCGCCTCTCATTGTTTAAACATGAAGCACCTCTGCATTGATTTCTTGTTATCTTCATCAGGATGTCAATAATCATTATTGCTTAGCTTGTCCTGATTATCTTTTGAGCTGTAAAATCAATTGGGCATAATCCAATCTCATGCCACAGGTCAGAAGTTCATACTGTGTGACAATTCACTCTACAATGTGTAGAATATTTTAAATATTTATTCACTTTCTACAGATTTATACTTCATACTTCTGTAAGGAGCAAGGATTGATAATTCCTTTCAATTGTATAGTTCTTAATATTTATCTATGTTTTGGTGTAAAGCGATCCAATTTTTGTCACCTTGGACATCTGTCTAGTGTTTAGCATTTAGTGTCACCTATTAACGTTTGTAATTTTTCTTTTAAATAATCCTATCAATAATTGTATTGTTCTCACCATGCCACTTTTTGCTGCAATTTGTTGTAAAGTTCTGTGCAGATAATACATGAATGTCTTGTAACCATCCAGGTTTTCAACTGAAGGTTGGGAAGCACCAAACCATCTGAAGTACTGTTGGAGCAGAAAGGTTGGTTCTTTTTCCAGTCAAAAGAGAAATGTGAAAAAAACAAATCAAAAGTAGTTCTGTTAAAGTGAACATCCTTATCTCACCCAACATAAGACTCTTTTCCAATTAGGTCCTTTGTGTTTCTGGTGGGGGAGTTAATGGATCAAAAGCAGTTTTGATCATTTTTCTTTCGTAAACATTCTCCTGTGGGTTGGTTAAAGTATAGATCATATTGAGAATGTGCCTTTTTATGATCTCCCGAGGGACGAGTAAATTAGTTTCTTTATTTAGTAGGAAAACAAGAGTTCCTCTTCACCCTGATTTAAAAATATTATAACACTTTAACATATGGTACGACTTAACGTAGCGTATCAGTGCCACAAGTATGGCTGGAAAACTTTAGGACATATTTGTCGGTGGCAGTGGCAGAGAGAAGTCATGACTAATACATTTGAACCTCTATATACTGACCTTATTCAAAGCGTATCTTCCAGGTTAGGAGTGCATGACATGACCTGTGAATCTCCATATCCAAGGACAGACAGCGGTCCAGAATCCACACAGTCCACATCCTCAACTCACACACCCCATCAATGTCAATATCTTCAGGTTATTACTCTCTAAGCTCTGAGACTGACTCCATCTGGCCTTGCCCGATTACATGATCAAATACAGAGAGGGGAAAAAGACGGCGTACAGAAACAGAACACTGAAGTAGTAATAATCCCCTTATTTCCCCCAGCAAATCCAATTTTAACAGCATATTGCGTCTGGAATGGTGTTCATCCTTGACCGAATTTGATGGAAACCTGCAATAAACGTGGGCTTGTGTGTCTGAGATAATGCAGAGTGACATTGCAATGAGAACCTTTGTTTTCCCCCACTGTCATGTGATTTGGTGACTTGTTGTAGGGCCAAAGATCGAGGTGTTCAACACAAAATAAACAAGAAAACCAGAAACAGGTTATGATGATACTGTAGGAAAATACTTCACAGGACAAACAACACAAAGGCAAGAATAATTAGAATAATTACCAGACTGCAACTTTTAGTGGGAGTGAAAAATCTGTAGGTTTTTAAGGAATTGTCCCTTGTTGTGGTCCCGGCCTAAGACCTCCATGTCTCTGGATCAGAGTACACTAATTTGATTTCACGGCAGGCTGTTGAAGATGCATTAATCTTTCCCAGACCATCGTGTGCCCCTGAGCAGCTGGAGATAGTGGGAGAGTGAGACACGACGAGGGAAGGGGGGTCACAGAGACGTGCAACCCATGCTAAAAATGTTCTGCAGCCAGCAGAGGCGCATCCCTTCAGGCAGGCCATGTAAACAGTGCAGACCATCTCTAAATCACATTCACACCCTCAGAGACTTCCTGGGTCCTCCGTCCCCCTGCATGCCTACATCCTCTGGCAATATGGAATCTCCACAACCTTGGAGGATGTTCACACAATGGTTTGTGTTGTAGAAGCAAAAGGAAATCAGCAGTATCACGTTTGTTTTTGGTTCACCAATCATTCTAGATTTGTGAAAAAAAATCTATTAGTGATTTCCAAATTAATCATAACTGTATGGATTGTGATGAAGAGAGGAAAATTCAGTCTTCCCACTGTGTGAGGTGTTACTTTTGCCATGATGTCACCTTCCTGTTTTACCTTTTCCATACAAACGGTCACTTGAGAACATCATCAAAGTTTAATGTTGTTCACATAAAGCATGAATGCCCACAAGTGGCCAAACATTTACTTGCTGATGTAAACAAAAAGCTGCCGCTGGAACCACTTCAAGCAATTGGCATTCTGAAGTGAGTGAATCTTCGTTAGTGTCGACAGAGTGTCTGAACAGTGCGCCAGCATCAGAATAAAAATTTATTAGTCATATATGTGCAGACATTGGACTTTATTATGAGCAAGGCAGAACCAAAGACATTTAAAACATAAATGTATTAAAAACGCAAAATAAAAAATTATATTTTTTTCTTCTACGATGAGATGAAGTAACATTATTGACTCATTGCTGTCATTTGAGTCACATCTGTACATTTGTTTTGCACATTGCAGAGTTACTTCTTTGTGTTTTCTGTGATAACTACTCAGAGTTTCCCAGAGTTCCTCTCAGTAATCTGCTGTCACAGCTGCACCACATTAACCTCACCTGACACCAATGTCATTCACCACCTTTCCCTCTGGTTATAAACTTCCTGGATTTCACTTTTTTTGTTTTATCTCTGGCTATGAATCCTCCTTGTGTGTCTTTGAGGTGGTGGGGATTTTCAATCAGTTAACATTCAAAGTTTTTGTTTCTCATATACATTTTTCCACCTTTCCTCCTGCCCTTCTGAGTTTGAGTCCTCATACACTCTGTACTGACATTTATAGAAGCCTCAGGAACAACTTTAGATTTAATAATTTTTCACATGTTTAAATCCAGAATATAAAGTTTGAGTCATATGTTTTACTTCTTACATCACAGTTAGACAATGTGTTTTAACTAAAACTCTGAGGTGTGAGAATCCTTGTTAAATGGCGTTTTAACTAAAACTCTGAGGTGTGAGATGTTTAACTGAAGTCCTACAAAGGGTGCGGGTTTTAATGTGTTTATCTATTTTAATCCTTTTTCTTTTTCTTATTAAAATTCTCTTTGTCTTTCTAACTGTTTATTCACTGTCACATGCTGTTTTTATTTAAATTATGTAAAGCACTTCGTAATGCCTTGCTGCTGAAATGTGCTATATAAATAAAATTTGATTGATTCTTCAAAGGAAAAAGCTCATTTTTGTATTTTTTTTTATCTGACAGGTAAACAAATTCCACATGATTAGTGTCAATTTGTGATTTAATTCACCTGTTTTTTTAAAAGGCCCAAATACCAACTCAATACTAGCTTGTGTTTTCTTTTGCACAGTCGGTGACCATAAATATAATTTAGAGCCTGTGCAACAGGTTAGCCTTTGCAGAGAAAGCGATAACTTCTGGTAAATAATCAAAGCTGATCCAAACCTTTTGAGGCAATTTTTCTTATCTTGGGTAGAAATAAAAAATAAATTAGAAATAAAAGATCCATTGGTAATAAAATATCCGAACGTCAGCTCTGGTCAACAACATTCAAAGAGGAAAAGAAGAAAAGGGAACGAAGATAAAGGGGCCCACCGTGGGCTTTTATTTATGCTGTTAACCCTGCTGCAGCTCCTGTCCCATTGGCTTTCCTAACTGCCATCTCACTCTGGGGTGCAGCACAGCTCCGCCAACAGACTTCTTGTCTTTGTTGATTGATCAGCTTTAACACACGTCGGTGTGTGTGCATCACACACAAGGCAGGACCCATCCCCACTTCCTCCCTCCCTGCTCGATTTTCAAAGGAAAAGATCAAGGCATGGAAATATGAAAATGCTCTTCACAGGGGTCTGTAAAGGAGGCAATTTCCATCATGCCCATGACTATTTCCTATGTGGAGGGAAACAAGCCATTTCTCTCATGTCCCTGCACACAGAGCAGCCAGGATTCTACTTTTGCTGAATTTTACAGAGAGGGGAGAACAGACTGGGTGAGTATTAAATTACAGTGGAGGCAGGCATTTTTTAAAAGTCTTTATTTGGTTTTACACCCCTAGGGTATGTAATCATCACCACAGCAAATCCACAGACTTGGTTATTAGCATATTCATACATAGTTATTTGTTCACATAAAACTTTTCGGTTGTCCTTGATAAGCATTTTTAACTGGTTATTAGATTTCACTGTGGTATATTTTGCAAAGAGGGAAGCAGACACTGTGGGAGGCGCAGACGTGGTGCATTGTTGAACATCATGATTGTATATTTGAGGTAATTCCTACAGAACAAATGATGTACATGCAATAAAAATACATTTTTTTTATTAAATTGATGTGACATTTCTATCCAAGACATTCATTTCAATAAAGAATACATTTTATGACACATGGTACCTCCACAGACTTTTCACTGTCTGCTGAAAATCCCACCAGGCTTATTAGTACTTCTAAAAACAGCTATGGATCATGATAGTGTTGGGGTAAAGTGAGGTACTGAGCCGTATCCATGAAGGAGATGGGCCCATATTAGCATTTAATAAGCTGCACTTGCTTGGTAAATAAATGAATTAATCTTGCCTATTGTCCTTGAGATTTATTCAGCTGCTGTCCTCTGAGGAGAGCAGAAGTTAATTAAGATCATAGACAGGGATGCGGCTCTCATAGCTACTCGTAAAGAAAAGTGCTTGACTGGAGTGTCAGACCTTGGCTTCTCCACATCACATCAGAGAAAGAGTCTCTTTTCCAATAGAACCTTTGTGGAAATAATTAAATGAATCATTTGCACAAATAGAATTAATCAAAGGAGTCAGTTTATGGGCTTCTAGTCTGAATTCCAGACAGGCAGTAGAGTTATTTATCTGTGAGTCAAAAAATAAATAAACCAAATGCTAATGATCAGCATAGATACTGTCTGCATTAGAAACCTTGTTCAGACTGAGACACGTGAGGTAAAAAAATCAAAAGGCAGTGGAGAATACAGACAAATGTTTTCAAAGAGTTGCCATTTTGTATTAGGAATCCCAAAATTTGGCATCAATACATAATATTTAATCAAAACTATCCAACTTTAATTTAGGTTCTTAAATGTCATAAGGGTTAGATGTCCTTTCAGTTCGGATATCCAACAAACCGGCAACCTAGAGAAAGGTTTAAAGAAATGCTCCACTGAGAGTCCTGTCAACCTGCACTTCACTACAGTAATTTAAATTTTTAAATCACTTTTGGTCATATCTGAGTAAATGTTAGAGTTGAAATCTAATGTTTGGATGTAACTAAGTAATTATGTCAAATACAAGACATTTTAGTACATTGTTCTTACTTTCTCATGTTTTATCAAATCAACACTGGAGAAGAAGAGACCTCCAACAACTTGAGCAATTTTGGATTTTTGGCACAAAGCTTTACATGTCAGTTTAATAATTTATTGTGTCATTTTGTGGTTAAATGCCATGTCTCATTCTAACATTGTTATCTCGACTGCATGGTTCTAAATATTTGCACAAGTTGTGTTTTTATTTAGACATGAAAAAAGCCTGAACAGACACTTTTATTTCTGTGTTAGAAGTTCTCTGGTGTGTATATAAACTGTGTAGATTTAAATGTACAACTACTCCCACCAGCGTTTTCTAACCCCAGAAAATGTTTTGCAAGTAAAGTTATTAAAGTGAAACACAGAAGTCCATGAACCGAGAAGTCATCTGCCTGGCCAGAGAACTTAACAGTTGTCTTACTTTTGGCCATTAAGGTATTCCCAGACCCAATAAAACATGTGCCACGATGCCTTACAGAACCTTAAAGTATATTTATATCATTTTTATTTTTTCTGTATAACTGTTGGGGCTGCTGCTGGCTCTGCTCCCCCAGCAGCCATTTATGTGGCTTTATAGCAAGTCACTGGAGACACATTTTGCATATATTTCTTTACTGTAGGGTTTAAGAAGTACAGCAATGATTGAACCGAAGCTCTTGGTGATGACAGTTCCAGCCTTGATATTAATGAGATCTCACATAATTGTGCATGCCATTAAGGAAGTACAGATGCTATCAGGGAGTGCACACATCGTTATTTCTCAGAGTAACAGCTCATTAATATTTGGGTGTTTTTTTTCTATTTTTCCTCTAAGCTTCCCTCCCTCTCTGTGAGGATGAGATTGGATGCTGTGTTCTGGATGTAATAAGGCAGAGAAATGAATCTTCCCGACTCTGGGCAGATGTTTCCCGTTCAGCATTCAAATTAGAGACGCACCTTGACGACAGACGTAACGACACGCCCCCTGCCAAGACAAAGCTAAGCTCTGAAGATTACAAAGCAAATTTAAGGCGTTCCTGTCGCAGTTCCTAAACCTCCACTCGTATCTAAAGGTCAGATGGCCAAGAGCAAGGTGTGATCTATGTAAAGTTGGGGGCTGAAACGGCAGAATTCCTTTGTAACCTTTCAGCTTTCAGGTCCTATTTAAGTTGGATGTGACCTCCATATCATCATAGTTCAAAGAAACAGCTTAGACCTCAAACTGGACAAAGAGGAGCAACATATACATATAAAATATTCAATATTTCAACCAAAACTACTTCTTGGTATTATGCAGTCAATCTCTAAACTTAATTCCTCAGTTTATGTTGCACATTAGCTGTATGATAAGTTTTAAAAGCCAGTAAGAGAGTAATAAGTAAAATTAATTTCAGATATTTATTTTTGAATAAATATTTGTAACTGATGATGGAGTAAAGGCGAGTTCCTCTGAGACAGCACAGCTCAAGGCCATGACCAGAAAAAAGCAGCTCAGGACAAGTTATTACATTTTTCAGATTTTTTATTTTATTTTACATTTTGATATTTCAATAAATCGTTTAAGCAGTTAAATTTGAGCAAAAATGTAGGGAATTTTAGCCTTTACCTTTTGTTTCCAAGATCTATTACATTGTCAGACATTTGACTTTATTTAAATATACAATTACAGGGAAGGAAAAAAAAGTCAGTGTGTTTTAAGTAGTGTTTTGTCTGTAATTATGTCTCACTATTATTTGGTCACAACACTGCAGTAGCATCCCGTCGTCTAAAGTAGATGCAGTAAAATTGACTGTAAAAGTCTGTGAAAAATGACAGCAGGAAACCGACCATGGAGCTTTCAGCTGGATTATTACCCTTTTTCACTGTGCATTTAACTGCCTTTAGAAATTAGCTGAAGGAACGCATAGTCTATTGACTTCAAGGTTTAGTTCGTATAACATTTGATGTAGAGTGTAATGTAAATGTGGTCGTAGAGGAACAAAAGGTAATAAAATTTGTCATGAAAATGACATTAATGAAGGATTTTTCTATTTAAACATTAAATTGAATATTTCTATGCAGGACATTAAAACACTGCTCTGCACATTGCAGGCTGAAAGAACAATGTGAGGCTCACCCGGCCCTGTGCATGTGTGGCTCTCCCACATCGTTACATTACGGTAATATATGGCTTTGTTTACAGTTAGAATCCTTAGTTTCCCTGCAGTTATTCATCTCCACAACCTTATTACTGTTTTCTGCAAAGAGTTTATCAAGGCAATTTTCCTGCACCTAACTAGACCAATTGGGAATATGCTCACTGAGACGGATATGACTGGGACACATTGCCATCACTCCTCCACATATTACTGTCATGGTTTTTTTTTCCTGCTCCAATGTAATTACAGCATGTGAATAATGGTGGACAATATCTCCAAACAAAGCAAGGCCTAAATTGGCCCCTGAAGGAAATCTAAATGTTCAGATTGAGAAAGTATTTGATAACCTCGTCAAAATTCATATTATTTTCACCATCTAATTTAGGTTCTCTCTCTTTCTGCTGCTTGACAACAATATTGCATTTTACAGTGTGGATGACTGACTATTAAAACTAGAACCCACATTTATGTGTCATTTATGATTGATCAGTGTAATTTTTATAAGAATGAAAATTACATTTCATGCTCATTGTCTGCAAGGGAATAGAAACTTCACTTAGGATTACAAGGGGAAGTATAATCTGTCAGTTTTTTCATAATCTCTTTGACCGTGCCAGAGAAGCTAATTTAACAATCACCTGAAATCCACTCAAACAAACACATACAAATCTTAGCTTTGCTCAGTTTTTTGTATCCTTTTAAAATTATTCTGATGTAAATTTAATGTTTTGATAAATTGTGAAAAAACTGTTAGAACATTATCATAGTTACTTATAAGTAAGTTAAGTTTCAGTAAGTTAAATATAAGTTTTTTGGCTTAAACTGATCTTTTTTAGCGTTGCTTTGTGATATGTGCATGAGATGAATTTCAAGTTAATTTAGGTTTTTTTTGAAAATGTTCATGATTATATCCTAAAGAAATAAACACTTTAAATGAATACCGGTGCATTTCACTTTTAAATTAAAGTACTACTTAAGTGTTTTACTAAAATTTTAATGTTTTAGAAATTCACCTGTGTAGAAAGTTTCATAGACGTCAGTGATTTCAGATTTTAGGAAACTATTTAAATTAGATTTAAGATGTAGACTTTCCCTAAATGAGAGAATTGTCACAGACATTGGAAAAACAGCCGTTTTATTGGCATAAGTATTCAAAAACCACTTACAGAATTGGATTTTCTCACAAGTTTCCAGAAAATAATGCATTTCTGATGTAATGTTCCCTTTGATCGAGATTATTGAGTTCTGTTTTGTGGCTTTGTCCAATTGTAATAATGCCTAGAGCTATATAATAGAACAATCAAATGTTACTCTTTCAAAAACAAACAAACTAACAATAAAAAAAATGAATTAACTTATTACGGTTGTAAGTTTATTAAATTTAGGACCTACAGAACAGAACCTTTGGTAGAAATATATTGTCTTTTACAAATAGATCAGCTGTTATTTTCACAAACTGGGTGCAGATGCATGTAATATCCCAAAGGATTAGACTGGCCCTGTCACTTTGGGATAATCATAGGAATTGCTTTTCCATCCAAAATATAAAAATTGTATTAGTCTTGAATTTGTGACTCCCTGAGGAGATCACAGCACCTGGGTCTGCCCCTCATTGCTCCAATCCCCTGAGGGCTAAAGCTCTCTCCAAACACAGGCCACCAAAATGCAAACAGACTAATGAGGGACTTATCTACTTCCCCTTCATTTAGACTTACACACCCCAGCTTCCTTTCTGGCCTGTATTAGCATAGCTTTTGTCCACATTGAGATCATAATCCGTCTGTTTGTCCTTGAACATGGAGCAGGGTAACTGAAGTCTTTTCTGTCAACAGCACTGAAATCACCCCGGTGCTCAGTAATCCAATTAAAATGACTCCTCCTTCTCTCAGCTTAGCCACCAGATGAGAGGTATGGGGGTTGGAAAGTATGTAATAGACACTATGGGAGCTACGCCACAAAGGGACGGAGACACCCCGTCAGCAGACGTATTAAAATGTGCCTTCATTACCCTCCAGAGCGTAGAAATCTCCCAACGCTAATGACTAGAATACTCTTGCCTTGGCACAAATTGTGTTTTGGGAAAGCAAATGCAAAAATTACCACTGGTGACATGTTCTTCATACAGTATACATGGGTACCTTTTTTCTCCTCCTCCCAAGGAAATTTGCTATGAAACTCTTTTTTTTCCCCACACAAACACTAATTACAATCTTTAATGGAGGCCCCGTTTCAGTATCTGAGTGGGGCTGAAGAATTCTCTCCACAATCATCCTAAATTTATTTCCTCCCTTTATCTTCTCTTATTTTCACTGTTTCTCTTTCCCTCCCTCTCCGTTTTTCCTTTACAGAGATCTGTTCCGTCTAATTGGAGCTGATGAGAATTGGGACTTCATTATGGGCTTGCTATGAATTAGTGTGTGGTGTAATTGGCACTGCGGTCTCATAGGAGGTGCCCTGCTCTGAATGGTCCGACTGGAGGAGGCTCCTCTGGCCCAGGTGGAGGGTTTTGGTATAGCTGAGGTCTAACCTTCATCTCAGCAGTGGAAACTCAGAAATACTTACAGAAAGTGCAATAGGGTTTTAATTTGATGATTTAAAGCAGCTTTTACAATGTAACTTTAAAAAAAAAGTTTTTGTTTTACATATTTGTTACAAGCTGAATTCCTCATATATAGATAATGTGTGTAAATAATCAAGCTCCTCTGCCTTGTACCAGTACTAACAGCAGAAATACACCAATCGTAGCTATGAGGAGGGTCTTAGTGCTGTCAGTCATGCTCATGTACGCTCTGCTCATACTCTCCCTCTTGCTCTCTGCTATGCCACTGCATCTACCCAACAATAGAGCCTATCATGAATGCTCAAGCAAGTTAGTAATGCCTCCTGGAGCGGTAAGATGCTTTTCGCCATTAGCACATTTAACAGCGAATACACGAGGAGGATTGACAACACTAAGACCTGAAAGTAATAAAGTTTGAATTTCAGCCTTCTTCACAACAGTTTATGGTCAAAACAACTGACTGAGTGATCAAAATTCAGATCTCTTACATCTTATTTCTCCACAGTATCAGAAAATGTAACAGAATCATTGCTGCAAAAGAAACTGGGACATGTTTAAATGTGTTGCCTGTTTCCTTTAAAGTCAGCAGGACATAGAGAGTTCAAAGTTTACATTATATTCTTAAAGGTTCAGGTTGGTTATTGCTGATAATGCATCTTTTTATGAAGCTGTAAAACTTTATCATGAACAGAGGTTCTGCAATCAAAGTAATCCATCAAATAAACTCTTCCTATCATCCAGTCCCACCTGACCTTTTTTAAGATGACTTCAGTACTTTGGCACCGTGTGTGCACCAGATTCAAAACACCAGCTTGGAGAATGAGATTATCTGTAAGCTTTGAACATGCCATCATTATATACTAATAAAGAAGCTTTATCTAGACCAGTGGTTCTTAATCTTTTTTGAGGTACTGAACCCACCAGTTTCATGTGCGCATTCACTGAACTCTTCTGTAGTGATAAATAAAATACCATTTTTTTTCCTCCCCAAATTCAAGACATAGGAGTGACCCAACTAGAGTCTAGTTGGGTCTTCCCAAGATCACCAAGTCTTCTTAAAAGATAGAGTCTCTGAGAACAGTTCTTCAAAATATAGTCAGTGTTTTTAGCACAGTTGAGCTGACTGTCCAGGAACGACCCAAATTATTTAAAATTTGCCAGTTTCAACAGGTTGGCCATCGAGAGAAACTGGAACCACTTTAAGGTCTTATTTAGGTCATTTAATTAGCTCTACATTCTTAAGAGAATGAAAAATTAATAATAAAGACTTCTGATTTAGTAATGTAATTATACTAGTTGTGTTACCACCCCCACGCCACTAGAGGCAGTAGCAACCCCGGAA
Organism: Micropoecilia bifurca; assembly: GCA_903067075.1. Classification (NCBI taxonomy): domain Eukaryota; kingdom Metazoa; phylum Chordata; class Actinopteri; order Cyprinodontiformes; family Poeciliidae; genus Micropoecilia; species Micropoecilia bifurca. Next base: position 23,758 of record CAEGAF010094841.1, on the reverse strand, counting down.
AGATGCGACTAAGGAGCAGATTTAGAAGTGCAAGGAAAGCTACAGAATTTGGTAAAAACTGAGCTTTGCTGAAGTAATAAAAGTCACAAGTTCAAATCTATGCTGAGGAGGAGCTCCTTCAATCAGGGCTCATCCTCCTCAGATCTGATCGCTAAGCAATGTAATGTGATCCTCTGCAGCAAGTGATGACAAAGCGGCGCGTCATCATGACTTTACACAAGTGTGTCTTTACCTCCGCAGCAGAAGCTCCGCCGAACCCCTGAGACCGACTCACCGAACCCCTGGGGTTCATAGAACCAGGTTAAGAACAACTGGTCTAGACTCTAAGTGATAATTGTAGGTTGGTCTCTAATCAGTCACTTAAGTTCATTTGCATAGTATTTCAGACACACAAAGTGTTTACATCAGTAGTCCCCAACCCCCGGTCCGTGGACCAATTGGTACTAGGCCAAGCAAGAACTAGTTAAATATTTCCGTTTAATGTATTACTTGATTCCGGAGGACCTTTTATTTTGAAAATCCTTTAACAGGATTCTATCGGTTACTTGCGTGCCAACCTTGAGTCCACAAGCAGCAAAATAAGTGAGAAACATATCAGGGGAAAAGGACCAGAGAAGAGACAGGAGAATGGATTTATCCCGGACCCGTAGGGGAATGAAACATTACAAGCAGCTCTGGGTAACATGCGGCGACCGGCTGCTAAATGAGGTAATGAAGCTTCAAACTGCTTCGCCATGTAAGACACCAAGCACGCTGTGTATGGCAAGCCGTTTAAACATAAATTCGGTTTTTGTAACGTGTAACATAAAGTTTGCAGTTATTTTGGATAATTTATTTGATCAAATAATTATAAAGTTCTTGTGGTCTTCAATAATATCTTAAAAAGTGTTCAATTTAACTGGCCCAAATGGGTAAAAACCCCACACACTGCTGTAATGGAGTTACGCCCTGTGTATAAAACAGACGGTGCATAAATAGCGGTTTTGCACAATCGCTGCCACAGAACTCTGTGAAATCCTGGCCACCGACCACCATATCTCAATCTAAGGCAGGAGACATGACATTAGCATTATGGATGTGCATCCAACTAATCTATTGCTATTGTATCTATATGGTCAAAGGAATGTTTCTGACACCTTGTTGGATCGATGCCACAAAGAATTAGGACAGTTCTAAAGAGAAAAGGAGGATTTAACTCACTTTGTAACATGGCAGGTGAGTGTATGTTCCCTCAAAAACTGGCATTGTTTATAGTTTTGCTTGTAAATGATGATTGAAATCTTTGTGTTCCATAATCATAAGTTAATTAACATGTGTAAATGAGTTCTGAGATGCTAATTAAGGGGCAGGGTATACATTTCAGAGCGAGCCAATCAGGCAGTCAGTGAGGGTCCATGACTGATTCAGACTGTCTGGTTCTGCAGGCCTCTTCACATCCTAAAATGTAGATTTGATAAATCATGTTGTCCTCCTTTCAGTGATAATGACCCCAAAGATCAGACTCTGGAACGTTTCTGAGTGACTGTAATTTCTTTCCCCTCTTTTACTTGTCACAGTTAAATCTGTTTCCTCTTGCACTCAAATAGATTAGTAAGTCTGAATGTGATTTAGCTTCAGCAAAAAAAAAAGAAAAACCTCTAATGTTGATTGCTAATTGAAAAATTAGAAAGTCAATTAGAGGCTAGAGATCTAATTAAGCCAGAATTGAATGGAAAGCTCGTTCCAGACTCAATTTCTCTCTCCGGTTTATAATCTCCTCAAGGTTCTGATTTGTCTGGTAAGTGAATGCCTCTCCCCTCTGTGTGTTACTGAAATACAATCAGCTTTACTAGCAAAGCTATCTGACAGATTGATTTGAATTCTTTCCCTGGCAGTGAGAAGGATGAAAATAATTATGTAAAGTCATTACGTGGATGGCGAGTCTCTGAGTAAAGACAGACCTATGTATCTGTTCTTCCCCCGAGAAGCCGATGTGGAGTCACTTCCTAATTCAAGGCTGTGGCTTATACAGTGGATGTAAGCTGAGCTTCAAACGTCTTAGTTAAGGACAACTCTGTTATTCTTTAAGGAATTTGTGGTAAAATGAAGATGTCACTCATGACAAACTATCCTGTGTGAACAGGCTTGCTGCTCATCAGTTATGCTGTCAGGCTTAAAGGCAGCAGTGTCTGTTTTTAATCTATTGTATCCGACTAACAGGGCCGCCTTCCACTCACATCATTGTTTGCTCCACAGTTAGCCTGCATCATGGAATGGCCTGGGCAAGGCAAGCCAATTACTAATAATAACAGCCAAAGGCATTGCCACATAATCTATTGGGTTGTCATGGTTCTGATGTATGGAAACCCTAAAACAATGTTCGGCTCGGTGATGGGAGCTCTTCGACTGCGGCATGAAAAATTTAAATTGAGTCAGCTCGCTGTAATCTATATCTTTGTCTGTTTCTTTGAATATTTTAGCATAATACGCTCTGAATTTTCTCGGCTAGTGCTGACTGCTGCAATATTTTTCCCACCTTAACCATTTTTCCTGCCTTTTTGCCGATGGCTTTAGAGATCCACGGGAATGACAAATGGCAGGCTGTGTCGGATACTTAAATGGATGAATGGGACAACACCGAAACTAGACGCAGCAAAAATACGGCGCTGTGTTGCAGTAAATAAAGAGTGTTTAACAGTACGGTTGTTCATAAAATCCTTTGAAATATTAACATTTTAAAAAGCTGCTAGGCCCAAAACCAATCTGATGTGTTTCGGGTTTGCTGTAATCAGCAGAACCAGAAAGGACATCACCAGCCTGGCCCAGCTTAATCTGGCAGCAAAGGCGTTGGAGGTTATTCTACAAAGTTTTTAGTGGACAATATACAGTTTTGTATATTATATTTTGTTGCACTTCAGATTGGAAGTGCAACTGTGTCTTATTTATTGGCCAACAGTATCTAGTATCTGTTTTTGTTTTCATTTTGGCAGTGGAATCCCCTTCCTGTTGCATGTCTCGTTTTCCCTCTTTTTGCTTTTTTTGCTTTTTGGAGTTCAGTGTTTACAAATTCATCAATTCGGATTTTTCTGTGGCACTCGACTCCAAATTATTTGCAGAAAATGTAGCTGTTCAGGGATCTTTTTTTGTAAACCACATGTAAAATATTTGAGAATAAAATCTGGGAAAGACGAAATAACTAGGCACAACTTGGCACCCTGTTTGCATAGCTGAAAATTCAGGAGCTGCAATTATTTTCCTTGGCTGTACCTCCAAAAACAGAGGTAAGGAGGATTTTAATATGGCATTATCTTCTGTGGTAGAGCCAAGTGTGTGTATAAATGCATAGTGAAGTACATTTTTGTTTTTACAGTGGGCAGCTGTGTTTCATAATAACCCTGCGAATACCAGGGGTTCACTTCATATGGGAGATCCGAGGACAGACAGGATGTCCACTTGTCTTTCTTTCGCCTCCTCAAGTGTAACAACCAACTGCACTCTTTTAAAGTCAGGAACGTTTTAACTGTTTTGAAATTGATTAAATAAAATATTTGAACAAATCAAACTACTCTGGTCTTCTAGAGAAAAACAAACCTTAAAACCTTTTGTTAGATAAATTTAAATAATATAAAGCCCACATAAAGATAATTCATGGTGGTGTTCATCACTCATTCTCCTACTTTGCTTCAAAATTGTTTATATTCAATGAGTTTTAAGTTGCAAAGAAAAAAGCTTCTGCATGTAAATAAAAATAATTGTCTTCATAGTAGAACGTGTGCACAACACAGATCTTCAAACGTTTCCTGTCCCCCATTTCCCTGTCCTTTCTTGTATCCACATACATGGGTGTGCATGAAAATGAAGCTGCGTTTATTGGCTTGTGGAGCTGCTGTGATTTAGTCGACATTTCATCTTTGTCTTTGTGGAAATTAAATCGTGAATTTCCCTTTCAGAATATTTCATATTTGGCACTCGAGCCTCTTAGGCAGATTGACTTGAGGCTATTAAAGAAAAAAATAGCACTTGTAATAGTCCTTTAAGAAACCATTAGGAAGTCAACAGTAATAAATTATGAACAATACTATAATGAGCTTGCAAGAGAGAGGCCCTATAGAACTTCTTAATAATGACTGGTCACAGACGCTTGATTTAAAGCATTAACTCTGATTCATTTGTTCATATTTATCAGAATGAGTGGGAGGAGGTGGGGGATGAGAAAAATGACTTTCAGGAGCCAAAATGGTATTACGATTAAATTACTTCCTCAGCTTTTCACAGGCAGCTCTGGATTGCACAAACGGGGCATGTTGGTTTAGAGGCAGAAGGAAAGCAACCAGGCTTCACCTCATGCTCCTCTGTGGGATTTTAACGCACATTTAGTGCAAAGGGGAAGGCATATGTGAAATTTGCCCAGCATTTTTCAAGGCTAGATGTTCATGCATGTGGGCTGTGGATACTTTGAAGGAGGCCAGGCTCACCGGGGCTCCAGTACCTACACATTCAAATCATTTATGAAGCACAAAGAAAGGAAAAGCAGGGAGACGGGTGATGGAGATAAACAGCAGGGGTCACAGTCTTACTTCGCTCTCTGGTGACTCATCTCTCCAGTGTCCCGGTAGCCTGTGGGCTGATCGTCTTGGCCCCCATCCCCTCCTGCTGCTTGGTCCCTGCAGCTGTGTGTGACAGGGCCTGGAGTGGGGTGAGGGGGGAGGGAAAAAGTCACTCCCATCTGGTACAGTTAGATCAGCTTGGACTTAAATGGGGGTGTGTGGTGGTGGGGGTCGTGTCCGTCTGTATCAGAGCCCAAACTGCTTTGCTGGAGATGACATTTTATCCACTGGGGATACGCTTGTTTTCTTTGTTTGATAGAAATGGGACAAGTGCTTTACCTTTTGGACATTTTTAAATTTTTTCCAAATTTCTACTTTTTTTGTAGATGCTGAATTGAAAGATCAGCATTTAGTAAATTTAGTAAATGGAAACAGCCTTAAGCTAATGTTAAGACAGGTGTATTGTTGACAAGCTGCACTATACTGATCGGGTATTTCACTTTGATATGTCTGCATTGTGAGCAAACATGTGTATTATAGCTGTATGAAATCACATTTCAAAGCAGAATTTTCAGGCCAAAAGTATTGGCAGACGACTGGTAATAAATAAATGTTGGAGACGACAGTGCGTACATAGAGTTGTGACTCCAGTTGGTCAAAAAAATGGACTCCAAAAATGCACAGAATAGGTAAACAAAGATTTTGCCATCTGTTCTGATTAATCCTGTCCTCATAATGCCAGGAAAAAACTTAAGTCTCAGGCAGTCTTTTTTTAAATCTTTTTTCTTCCAAATTCTCTTTCTCTTTCTTATTCAATGTCACATGCTGTTTTTATTTAGTTTTTTATTTAGGTAAAGCATCTTGAAATGCCTTGCTACTGAAATGTGCTGTACAAATAAAATTTGATTGATTGATTAGTTTATTTTTTAGTTCAGAGGTTTCCAAATTAATGCCAAATTCTTTAAAATATAAATGAATTAGTCCTGCAGTAGGACTAGAAGCTACAACATCTTTGTTTTTTTGTTCAGTTTATTTCTTGCTTTTCTCTTCAGCATCAACCCAACGTTCTGTAAGACTGTTCTTATTTTTGTTCATTAAAACATCTAGTTCCTGCCTCCTGCTGCTTTAAACACACATTTACCAAAAGACAAATTCACATGCTGACAAACCCTAGAGACAAACATTTTAATGTATTTTAGTTTCGCATTTTGTGCCATCCCTGCCTATTATAGAAATCTTAAAGTCAAAGACTGAGTCCAGACTGTAAAAGTTCAGGTTTAGGATCAGATATTATACAAGAGTTGATATTTGAGGGCTATGGACAGAATATGTTTAAGGCTCAAATATAGTTTGCTACAATGCTGTTTTATTTTGTGGATGCCATTCTCAGCCAGAAGGTTTTTTTATTCTTTCAGTGTAACAGCATATTTATATTGTCTACCCGCATAATCAGTTTTTAGGTTAAACACGGTATCCAGAATATTTCTGAATTTCTCTTATTGCATCTCACATACAACATTTGTGATATTTGAGTTTAATAGGTCCAGACGTAAAAGAAAAACAGGTTCTTAACTCTTCAGCAGACTTCAAACAGCCTTGACTTTGCTTTGATGTGTGTTTAGGGTCATTGTCCAGCTAAAAAGCACTTTGTCTCTTCATCATGTCCAGTCTGGCAGAAGTGACTGGCAGCTCTGTGGTCACTAGGTGATGTAAGAATTTCTTGTAATATTTCATCTGCTTTCCTCTCAAACATTAATACTAACTGGATTAGTGCGGCTATCATAATTATTGCAGAGATTTGTAATTATTATATGACGGCTCTCCGAGGATTAATTCGAGGGATGAAACCTCAGAGTACAATAGGAGCAAGATGTCTTCTCAAAGGCAGAAATTAGATACAGCGATATTCAAACCGTGTGTTTTCCTTTGCCCTTCACTGACGCTCCGTTTTAATTCCATGTCTAATCCCCTTTTCCGTTGGTGATGAGGCGGTTAGTAATTGCTTGATGAGCAGTCGGGGAACATGAGCCACTGCTCTACCTTATTTTCAGTCTCATCCTGGTGTGAAGGGCACAGGCAGAACCTATAAGGTGATATAAATTACTAATTATTCCCAGTAAGGTCAGTGGAGCGTCCCGGCTGCCTGCCCTCTGCCCCCAAACTATCGAAGTTGTTAATCACAATGTCATGCACAGACTGATAACTGGGCTATGCCTAACTGTTGAGGTTAGGAACGAAAAATAATGACTGAAGTTGGCCAAATCTGCTGTCACAAGAATGATTGTTACCGGACAAAACACGTGAATGGAAACAGTTTTATTAAAGCCTTGCAACATGTCTGGTAAAAGAAGACATAGATTGAAATTTGATGGTTTTTGTTTTCTTTGAAAATTCTCTTAAATTGTTTCAGTTAAAGAAAAATAAACCACATAAGCACTTGAAGTGATGACGACGGTGGTTTTTCTCTGTGTCGTTTCAAATATATGTCCAACTTCTCTGCCCGGCAATTCCAGTAAATCAAAGTGAATAACAGTGATGAAAGTGAACAAATGAAATCAAATAAAACAGGGTCACACATCACTGGAAGGGCAACAAATGGGCACTGAAATGGAAGTAATTTTTTTCCCCTTGTGTCTCAACAAAAATGGGGAAAAAGCCATCAGTTCTGGTCGAAAAGCAAGTTGTCATTTTTGCCTAAAGCCCTGCTATCTGCATCAACAGAAAATACAAGTCTGAGTGGGACTTTGTATGACAGAGGAGGGCCACTCATTTTAATATAGATGGACAGCTCTTTGTGAAAAATGCTGAGCGATTCAAAACTCAGTGAAGGTAAAAGTGGGTTGGATAACTTGGATTTTTGTTTAATTTGACTTTCTTTCCAGTTTGCAGAAGTAAAAACGGTTTAATACAATAAGAAGCTGTTTAAAAATTATGAATTGATTGAATATCTTGAAATTAAATGAGCGTTTTTAAATTTTCACCAAAAATCGGACAGTACTGCCATAGAAAAAACATTTAAAAAATTAGATATTCAGATTATTTTTTGTGAGGCTAATTTTTTTGCTTGAAAGTTTAAAGTTCCAGAAGAAAATGCCAAAACACCTACAAACACCTACAGCAAATTGAATGAAAGATTTCCATAGAAGCAGATGATTCTATTCAGCTGTCAGAATGGCAAACAATACAATTAAATATTAGTTTTCTAACAAAATACAACATAGTTTTTCCTTTAAGTTCCAGGCATGAAAACCAGCATAAAACAAATAGGCTGTTCAGCCCTGAGCTTAACTACTTCTGACAGTTATGAAAGACCAACATTTAAAACTGAGACAGAATTGAAAAAATTGGGTTTGGGGAAACTACTGAGGTGTAAGAGACATTTCTCTGTAGAACTAGATTGTGGCCTACTTTCAATCCTCACATCTCACAAAATGGTTTTAATATATTCTACTTGTTGGATTTAAGATTTTTTTTATTAGCTAAATTTAAAGTGAGAAGCTCTTTAAAAAATCAGTACTTTGAGTGAATGTATTTCCATACAGAACATGTAATAACAACAAGTACCACATATTTTGAAAAACTGCTGCTCAAAATTCACAAAATGTAAAAAAAAATGTTTTTCTTCTCATGTTATAAAGATATTTTCCCCTTACATTCCCCATCTCTGCAGTGTTGGACCGGAAAAAGCACAGCGATGTAGTTCACCTGCCCTGGCAAGCAGCTTTCTCTTGGGGGGGGTTAAACCATGTTGAAGCCCATTAGGAGTCAGTGGTCACCATGTTAAGCAGTGAAAAGATGGCCTCGCCTCTTCTCTAATGATGTAAACGCTTCCTGACAGCCTCCTCGCATGCAGCCTGCATGATGAATCACATGGACCTGGATAAACAGTAAGTATTACCTGTCTCATAGTGGATGTACAATTCATGTATGTTGGTGCCGGCGGACATGACAGACTAATGTGGTAACTGCCTGAATTTTTTCAGACTGGAGCTGCAGTTGGAGACAGTCACATAATGATGATGGTGCTTAAAGACTCAGAGGACAGGATATTCTACTTTTACCTTTTTTTTTTTTTTTACGGAAACTGAGTGACAGTAAAATAAGAGAAATCTTTTTAGCAATCCCATTTCCTTTCTCCCGTCATCGTTTTGATTTCTTGTTATTTTCCGCACATTTGCAATGGAGTTTCAAATATTTATTTAATACTGGCTGACTTGCAGCCCTGACAGGTTGTATTTGAGTCATCTAAGGGAGAAAAAGGAGCAGCGGTAATGACTGAAGGCCACGGCTGTGCAGGGAACTCAAACCCTCCTGCATATTCAGATTCAGATTCTCTCTCCTCCCCCTTTGCCCCTGCAGGCCCTGGCGCATCTGTGGCATATAATTGATTCATTAATAATGCGAACAGATGTTTCTGGTCCACCCTGGCATTGTGCCAGCTAGCCAGCATTTTAATGCCACAGCTTGCCCAACTGCATCCCATTAAATGCTCGTTGACACAAAGTGGTAGAAGGTGATGCATTTTTAATCCTGAGAGTTGAAGATTTATTGTGGATTTTATACAGAAACGTGTCGGGGAGACCCACCTGTGAAACAAAGCTTTGTCTTCTCGTGCTTTGAAGTAGTCAATTGAACTGTGAATTAGGTTTTTATGGTAATCAGTTTCTCTGTGTAAGGATTCATTGGCTAATTAACTGGCTGCTTCTTTCTTGTTACACATGCTGTAATCAGGCTTGCACTTGTTCAGCAGGCAGAGTCACGTATCAGCTGTTTATGAGTAAGCAAGATCACACGATGATGACAGCAACTCGTTACATTATTGGGTTATTCTAAGATTTCACCGTGATTGAGTGTGTTTTGTTTTTGTAAAGATTGGAAAAGAAAATTATTGTTTACAAATACAACACTCTCTACAATGACAACTGCACACCAATAAATGAGAATATGCAAACATTAACTAGTTGGAATAATATAATTCATGTAACACATTAAGGCAGTGGTCCCCAAACTTTTCCTCCTGCGCCCCCCCAGTGGTGTACAAACATTTTCTGTGCCCCCCTATGGATTACAAACTGTCTGGTAGAATGACGTGTGTAATCGAAGGGAGGAGTGACTAAAAACGGGGGAAAGGCGGGATCGACTGTTTTGGGGGCAAAATGAATCTACGTAGCTGAACATAGACAACATCGGTAGCCTACAGGCTACTTGTTAAGCATAAGGTGATGTATTGACATTAGCTAGTCGTTGTTTAGCTAACATCACCTGCATCCAGCAACTTTACTCAACTCAGTCAGTTAGTTTGGGGGAAAAACTGTGAAACGTTCTTTGCATTTTGCTACCATGATTCTAACACACCTGAGTATCTCTGCCCAGCAGCAGCAGGTCTCCTTCACAGGAGTAAACCCAGCTTCGTAGCGCTCATGTTGTGTTTAAAGGTGGCTTGGAAAAACAGGTTATCACATGTTAAAAACGGATTAAACCGTTTTAACTGCTGATAAAAGTGACGGAGGAGACAGATATGGGAAGTGTGGAAGCCCCCACTGTATCAGACTGACAGAGGAATAACAGAGAGTTGGCTGTTCTAAGGTAAAAACCCAGCACATACAGCGTTAATGTTTGTTTTTCTCTTTTTTTTTAATCTAGGCGGCTTCCGCGCCTCCCTTGCAATAGCCCAGCGCCCCCTCCAGGGGGTGCGCCCCACAGTTTGGGAACCTCTGCATTAAGGTATGAAACAGTTGTGTTTGAAAATAGAAATCATGTGGTTTACTTACAAAGTACATGCAAATTTTTAACAAACATCTACTTGCTTTATAGTTAATATATAGCTTAGTAGCTCACTGTGTTTATGTCTGTGTCCAAAACTAAGAAATAATAAAGAAGTAAAGTAGCCAAGAATGGAGCTAAGAGTGGCTAAAGAGTGATGATGTTGGTCGTCAGCGGATAACACAAAACGGCCAGTCAGATAAAAATAGTCACGGAGAATTTGACTTATTTGAGTGAAGATTTATCCACTGAGGAGGAAGAAGACTGCAGGAGCTTGGCAATTTAAACCATCATTTTGCTTTGTAATTCATCACAACGTGGGGAATGACCACTGGTAACAAGATCTGTCATTTGAAAGACTAAGAATCTGCCAGCATGTTGTAATATCTGCTCCTGTTCTGACCAGAGTGTCTGCAAGTCTCATATTTTTTGTAATCAACAAAACTATTCTCTTCATGATTACCATGCCAGATGTTCAGAGGGTCCCTGATTTGGCAGATTTGGCATCATCAGCCATGTTTGCTGTTGGCTTCTTGTTGTGGATATAAATTACTGACTAAATGTGAAAACCAATGGCATATGATGCTTTATGTCCTTAAATTTAAGTACTTCTGTCCTTTTAAGAATTTCTAATAGTTTTTAGAAACATCGGTCTCTTCCCAGATGCTTGAGGTATTTGAAGAAACAGCTTCATCCACCCTCTGCTATGGAAACCCACAGTCCCTTCACAACTAGCCAGGCTCCAGCCAGGCTGACAAAAGTAAGGCAGCCATTATCATCAGGAATTAGGGTTGAGATAAAGCGCAGCTGTGGGATTTGCAGAAAACAAATGTCATCTCCATTTATGGCAGCGACAGACATTGCACTTCAACATGAGGCAATTGAATAAATGCAGAATATCAGTTTTCTTCCCTCTGAAAGGATAATAAGTATTGTAACAAAATTTGAGGGTTTCTGTTTTAATGAGACGGGAATGAGAGGCTTTAGAGCTCACAGTGACGGACTAATTAATCAGTCTCTGTAGCGGTTTCCCACAGCTATCCATTAGGGTTTCATTCAACAAGTCACTGGAGCTTCAATCCCCCTTCTATTGTTGAAAATGGGTCCGTAATAATAACATGATTGCAGATTGATCACTGAAAGGCTCAAAAGGGAAATACATGCAGCGAGGAATAATGATGCCCTGTGCAGATAGCCTTCAACAAAGACATTTTATAGAAATTCAAAAATCAGAGCCATTTGGAAATTGTTCCAAATCAATTATTTTTTTCCCATCACTTGAAAACAGCTTGACTGCTGCCATAAAGCATTTCCACCAGGTTTCCTCATACTGCGCAGAGCAGGCACAATTTTTGTTTGAGGTTAGGGCCACTGCTGAGAGCAATCTAGCCCTTCAACATTATCTTGGAGCTTCCTGTGGTCAATGTAGCCAATAGGACAAACTATGGGACATAGTCTGACATGAACTAAAATTTAATAGGTCCAAGCGACTGGTGGCATAACTCTGCTCCTGAATAGCTCCAAAGACCTGAAAATAGGTTGACAGAATGTTGCAGCTGTTTACCCTTAGCAGGGGTCGGAGACGGTGACTGTGAAAAAAATCCCTTTTGATCATCCATTGCAGAATGAATAAGGTTTAGGCATGTTGGCATATGTAAATTAAAACCTCCAACTTCTAAAGTTACGCTTTTAAAAAGCTTTTTCAAATTCCTGCTCCGACAACTGGGTTTATATTGTTTTTTTGTTTTTTTTTAAAAGTCTGATTTGGAGGCATGATGAAATCAAATATTTAACTTCATTTTTTTTCAGCAGAAACCATTTCTTAACATTCAGGGACAAGGGGAAGGTGAAACCTGTTAAAAGGGGCTTTGATATAATTGATTAATATAAATGGGCTTTTATTCATTGTAATACAATAAAACAAAACATTTAATAACATAATAACATTTACAGAAACAGAAACATGCCCTAAAATTCTAGGCAAATAAAATCCTACTTGCATGCATGCAGAAGTTAAAAAAATATATATTACTGTAGTCATTTTCAAGTTTGTTGAATCAATATTTTTTGTGACATTTTGTGTTTGAGACAATAAGTTTATAAATAAAACATTGAATCTTTACTCTAAATTAAGGTCCAGCGGAAGGTTTTGCTACCAGGTATTTATTTGAATAACACTGTTGATGCTGCATCAGTACAAGGGCTTTGATTTTAAGTGAAATTCTTCTGTAATGGTTCGTCCTTTCAGATGGCAGTTTTTCAGAAATACAAGACAGAATTATGAAAAAATATTTGTTTTAGAAACCCCACAACAAAACAATAGAAAATACTAAATACTTTGTGAATCAGGGTTGCATGTAAAGCATGTAAAAATGTATTTCGGAGATTTATTTTTGAGGGGGTTTTTTCTTGTGGTTTTGTTGTGCAGGCTTCACTTTTGGATGACTAGCTTTTAACAAACTCATAAAGTTTGCCTCCATCCACTTCACACAGAGACGGCAGAGAAGAATTTAAAAGTAAATAGTTTATTTTTTTGGAAACTAAATCTTTTGAAAGCTTAAATAGCTCTTGGTTTAGATGCCATTATTTTAGATATTGCTTTCAAACAGTGAGTTGTTGCTGCTGCCCTCCAAGACCAATCTTGTGGCACTGCCAGTGAAAGTTAATACAACTCAGTGCTTACAAAAGAACAGCTAACAATGTCATCTACAGACACAACAGAAAATAAATATGCATTACATTGGCTGGCAAACCTCTCTGTATCAGCCGTTTCATCGTGTTTATTCTAGGCTAAACCTCAGTGAAACTATTTAATCAACATGCAAGGTGTAAATGGACAGCAGCAGCCTGTGGTTTACATGCTGTTAGTGTTGGAGGGAGGTAGGTGCCAATTCTGTGGCCCTGCTGTCGCTGAAGCACAATGCAGAGCAGAGCTGCAGGAACGTTGGGCCGAGTGTGTCAAAGCAGCTTCACTGCTGCTGCTCAGCCTAAGTCAATGTTTTCCATCTGACAGTGAAGCAGAGTGAAAGAAATCCTGAGCGTGTCACGCTTTCAGGATGTTTGTGCTTTGTCTTGGATGGAAGCCAAATGTTGGAAATAATCATTTTAATAAAGGCATGAATGTTCAGAGGCTCTGGGCTGCTAAAATTAGCAATCGTCAGTCATCGTGTTTGTTGTTGTCACTTCGAGGTTCTTGGATCTTGCGCTGTTACGCTATTCAGACAAATCAGACGTACCAATTAAATTTCCATGGCTCAAAAGTTTTGTTATTAGTTTCACTATTTTGTATGAAAAGGATGAGGGTTTACTCCAGATCTTTAAATAGATGCTTAGACAAAAAAAAATGAAATAACAAAAGTGACATTTTTGAGGCACAGACTGTAAAATTTTCAATACATTGCATGTATATGTAGATTAGAAATGATGGAAGTTTGATGTGCTCATTCAGATTTCTTTTTTTGAAGCTTCTGCAATCTATTTCCTATTTTGCCATATATGCTGATGTGTTGCAAGCGAATGTCAAGTAACTAACTGAAATGAGATTAACTGTATTTGGTGAAATACCACATCCTTTAATGTCTGCAGTACCTGTGTCACTTTTGATTTACATGACCTTTACATTTTACGTGTGACTGTGTGGACTGGACTGAAGAATATAGATTTCGTAAGTTTCTACTGCAACAAAATATTTTTTTCCCATATTTTCACTGTCATTTTATTTTGTTCAAGTTCAATACTAGAAATTCTTGCATTTGCTTACGGAGCTGAATGAATCTTCATCAGCGTGGATTGAGCATTTGCATAGTGTGTCATATATTAAGCGATTTGTTTTTTATTGGGTCATTGCTTTGGTCACTAGCAGCACTTGTGCAGCGATGCATTTGTGAAGTAACTATCAGTAACTAGTAGATATGAGATTGCATATGCCACATAATGAAATGTCTAAAAAAAGACGTGCAGGAGTGTTATTCAGGTAAGGCATCACATCCTCCAGCATCATAAGAAGAGCAGATACATAATTGTTATTTATTATGTATCAGTAGGACTAAGGACAAATAAACTAATCGAGGCAGGTTTTTTGGTAGAGGTAGATCCAAAAGAAAAAGAAGGGATTCCAAGATAATCCCCATTTAAGTATAAAAATGTACCTAATGTTTTTCTTTATACTAAAATCAAGCAAAAACACCCAGTCATAAATGTTCTGTTTGTTTATTTGTTTATATGATGAAACCTGAAAGTATTCAGCCATTAAACCCAAAAATTTAACCAGATTGTTTAGTAGACTAACTACTACCTAACTGGTTAAAAAAGGAGTAAAAATCTACCAAATTGGATGATTGACGATTCACTACGTGTGACATGTTTTAGTTATAAATAAATAAATATATATATATACATAACATTAACCTTATCTGCATGAGCTTTTCCTATCAAAGCAGCAAATAATCTGAAAAATTACACCAACCTTGCAAACTGAAAGCTTTACATGTAAATTATAGATACACCCACCTTCAGTAATTATTGTCTCCATGTTAGGATAAAAAACTACTGAGTCACACAGAGTCATACTGGCCCAAAATTGAATTGAGGACACATTGCTTACACTTTCAGTGTGATATTAAATCGAGTAAAAGACCAGGAAAGAAAGTAGCTTATTAGCTTATTTTCTTACTTTCACATTTTATTTAGACACTAAAATACCGTGGAGGAAAACAGATCAGGACTGGGGGAGTTTCTGTTTTACATGCAGTGACGTTAAAGCTAATAGATAACAGCACTGCAGCTCCATGAAAGCACTCGACACCCAACAATTGTGACTTCAGGCTCTGCAGTGAAGCATGATTGTATGTATGCATTGTGATTTTAACACATGGATAAACTAGTTCCCCTGGAGAGCCTCAGCACTGATAAAAAATGAAGATGAGTGGCCACATGATTGGAGGAGCTGTTCAAATGAGTAACCTGTTTCCATTGGTCCCCGACACGCTATGATGAAGAGTTACAGGGCCACTGAAGATTAACGTGCTGTCCATCTCCTGCAGACTTGATGTCAATGTGGATTAGTGGATGGAAGCAGCCTTGAAGGGAGAAGAGAGAAAAACCCATTACAGCTTCAGTTGCAGTAATGAAAGTACTTGTTGTAATGAAGGGAGGAGAGGTTCCCCGGGAGGCGATGAGTCGAACCCTACATGACACTATGAAAACATTATTCGCTTTATAAAATTTGTACTAAGCTCCAATGCTTGTAACCACAGGCTAATGGAGCACAAAGCCTCAAATTAATAAGTAAAAGTAATTTATAAATGCAACATGGTTTGAGAAGCTGCACAGGTCCTAAGTTGATTTGTTGAACAGAGAATTCGGGGGTTTACTCAACAGCTGCATTTATAGTTAGATTAAATTACACTCAGAGAGCTGAACACCAAATAATCAAACTGGACATTATTTTTGGGCATTAGGGTAAAGTGGATTTAATGCAGGCCACACTTTTCAGATATTTATTTGTAAAATATTGTGAAAAACATTTCTTCGTTCATTCTACAATTATTTCCTAGTAGTGCTGCATCAAACACTGAGCAACCATTATTTGCTTAATAACACTTTTACTGAAGTACAACATTCATAACCACAGGCTAATGGAGCACAAAGCCCCAAATTAATGAGAAAACGTGATTTATAATTACTACATGTACTAAAAGCCCTCGAAGGTCCTAAGTTGAGTTACTGAACAGAGAATTTGTCCTAATTCTCTGCAGGTACCAATGTGTGAATACTGAGTGAAAATTTGATCTCAGCCCCACGCAAGACATAACAGCGTCCTGATGTTTACCACGTAATATTCTCATCAGTGGGTCATCCTGCTCTTTTAGTGAGCCTTGGTTATGGGTTATTACCACTGCCTTTTTCCAAGATTGCACCCTTGTGATGTGTTTGTGGAATATTAAAGTGCATGTACACTCATGTGAGGAAAAACAGTTTACCCTTGAGTGCGCTGGATAATAAAGGCAGAGCAAAACTGTTTTACGATCCAAAACCCACTGTATGAAGACGTAGGATATAATCTGCTCGGCTGTTTTTGTGTTCGGCCCAAATAACATCACTTCAAGGTTCAAATTTAAGCACGAGTGATGATTTCAACTAAAGACCGAATATATTCATGGATATCACAGATCTTTTTTTTAATGTTTGTCACAGCTAGTGAGATCCCTCTCACAGTCATTCCAACCTTAAAGCTTTCTTTGATATTTGTTCAGCTAATATGGTGTTTTTGCAGCTGTTCTGACATGATGTGTCATGATCAGCATTGTCTTTCCTTTTTATTGGACCTTTATCTTTTTATATTTACGATGAAGACGATGTTTAACATGATGTAAGTACTGGATATCTCACAAACAGTTTGATGCAGACTCCCAATTGTAGCTGGCTGAAAACAGTCAAACTGAACAGAAAATCTTTTCACCTCCCAAAGATGTTGTATTTAAGTTACATTGACTATTGAAGCCACAATCGCCTGTTACATATGCTTATCAAATCACATTTCCCAAACTTGTTCTGACTTCATGCACTTTGGAACTTTGCTGCCAGTAACTAGGCTTTTATTTCATCAATATGTGTGCTCCAAGAAAAAGAGCAATCCATTCCTACCAAGGTCACTGCTCAAAGATCGTAAAGTGAATTATTTTTTATTTTTCAAGCAGCAGTGGGACACCAGAGAGGCTTCTGTGCAGCTTATGAGAGAAATTGGACAAAATGTCTTTCCAAAAGTTATTTATATGAACTTCACATTTTAGAATATTACAAAGAAAATCTTCAATGTATTTTATTGATGAGTGAGTTTCAAAAAATGTTTATGAATTAAAATCTTTTACTTTGGACCAGATCTGTGAGTGTATAACTAATAATTGTTGTCAATATTCTCCCACATGAGCTGTGGATCTCTGCAGCTCCTCCAGAGTCACCACCTCTGCTGCTGCTCTGATTAATGTTCTGCTTGACCTGCAGGTTTAGATGGATAATCTTGTGTTGGGAGGTTTCCAGTTGTGCTGCAGTGCTTCATATTGTCAGCTAATGGATCGAATCTCATTGAGATGCAAAGTTGTGGATTTTATTTACAGTCTAATTCTGCTTTAAGCTTCTCCACGACTTTGATTCTTCTTTATTCTTCATGATGCTCTTTGTTCTCTTAACATTACAACTGGGGTAATAATGATATTGAATTACTTGTAGGTGGACCCTATCTACTTATTAGGTAACATATAATGGTACCTGTTGCATGAGGAAGCATAGGTGCTATTTTTTTCTCTAAGGCGTTTAAAATGTCTTTACACCAATTTCATTATCATTTTACTGAGTGGTTTGCACTTGGAGTTCAGGGATCATGTTGCCACAATAAGTACAATAAACCGGCCCATTATAGCTGATTAGTTCTCATGTGTGGGATGCTTACCTCCACATAATTCAGTCCTACTAATTTTGTTCAGAGCATTAAATGTTGTATGTAGTTGACTGAGCGAGCAGCATTAGCCTCATCATAATGTGTGAAAACAAACAACAACCATCGCCCTGAGTAATACACAACTTCCATCAAAGGCTGACAAACCATTTCCTCTCCTCCTTATTATACCGTAACGGCGTATAAAGTGACTGTGCTTAAATCACCCAAACACTGTGAAATGATATGACTAACCCTTAGTGAGGCAACGTTCCTGGTTAAGAAACATTTTCTTGAAAAATGTTGCATAACTTGTTTCTCCCATTACCAATTTTTAAATGTGTATAATCAAGCAGAAAGGTAATAAAGCCTTGCTCATGCTTATTTCGAACCATTTTGAAAATGTACTATTATATTAAAGCCAGTTTTCTGGATTAATTTCTCATTTTATGACCAGCTGAGGTCAAAATCATGTTGAATCTTGCAGGCTGACGTGTCTAAAATGCAGGAATTTTGTTAGCACATATAGGGCATTCACTCTGTGTGTTGCCAACTGCTCAGCAGTGCAACCTGCGGGCAGGATTCCTACAAACCAAACACCATGTGGGAAAGATATGGTCATTACTTCCAGCATTCCCTCTGGTCCTGGAACAGGACACATCAGTGTGCAGCTCTGGGTCCTTGTTAACATTATTGGCAGGTGGTGCATGAACCCAGTTGTTCTTGTCACAGTCCTAAAGGCATCAACTCACACACAAGCAGAATTTCTTTTTCAGTTGTAGTTTGGGGTATTGTGATGGATCGGGGACTGAAATTGCTTAACTCAGCTATTGAGCAGCAGTACAGAAATATAATTTAAGATGCTAAATTTTGATGTCAGAAATGCTGTATATTTGATTAAAAACCATTAGAAGGTTTTGAAAGATTTGCATATACCCTAAGAATGTCTGGAAGGAACTTTTAAGTTTGTTTTAGGTTTGTTGTCTTCTGATACAACTCACACTCATTGGTTCTGTTTCTTTTATCTCTCAGCACATAAGATTTTTTGTACACATTTGCACCTTTTGATCAACAGTAGGACCTAAACAACTATGACAGGCAGAGACTTTGTAAAAAAATGAACGTTGGTAAAGCTGCAGCTACTTCCTTATACTGTCATCATCGTTCTACTGAGTAACCTCCTTGAGATCAGCTGCCTTAGGTAAATAATAATCTGGCATTTTCTTTCTAAACATCTGATACTGTAATATCTGCAATTTGATGAGTAGTTATGATAAGCTTCTCTCTAAAAAAACCTGCTACATTGTCTGGGCACCTGAAATCTATCCAGATGTTGCAAAATTGAGAGGAACTGAAAGGATAATGACATCATTAGGAGATGCTTTGACTGCACTAATCAAGTTTTTCCCACCTTGGCAGCCTGAATAACTCTGGCCAACTAGGCTGAACAAACAGAGAGCAGGTGAGACATCGTGAGGAAATGAAAACAGGCATGGCAGGCAGAGAGTGAAGAAAACAAAACGCTGCATGGGTAAGAACTGAAGAGGTGATTAGTATGACAGGGAGTAGGTGAGGCAAATCAACACAGATAAATGGCACCTGTACGCTGGAGAGACTGAGGGAAAATTAACTAGATGTTATGCAAATGAATTTAAATCCCAATTTTTTAAAAAACAGCAACTTTAGTAAAAATCCCTTCATAGTTGAGACATTTTCAGTCAATTTTTTCCCTCGAAATCTACATTTTATTACAAACCTGGGAAAACTCATTGTTTTTACTAAGTTTTTGCAAAATATTTAGTAGGCTACTTTTTTTTTGTTATACATCTTATGCTAATGCTAACTCCATAGCCACTCCAACTGTTGGGGTGGAAAAAGTCTGACTAGAGTTTGTATTTCCCATTCTACTGACAGCCCATAAGTTTCCCCTTGGATCACGACTCTCTGTGGCTCATGCATCTGTTCAAACCCAGGTGAAGCCACATATATGACAGACGAAAGGATCTCACCAGATGATGAGCTTTAACTCTGGCTCCGAATCAAATCCGCCTAACACTCATCAGGGTTGCAGGCCCAGATATAATGTATAAATATACATGCAGATGTTTATTTGCTCTCTTCCCCTGGCAGGTTATCTGGAACAGATTGCATCTCCTCAGCACTGACACTTAGGTGCTGACACAGAGGCAGATGGGCTGCAGGTTGCCCCATTGGTCTCCTTCTGATGGCTTCTACGAGGATAGATGGGCTTATTTTTAGGGCACAATTGGTCATCTCCCTAACATGCTCTGTATTTGCTCAGATCAACTTGAATAGATCTTGTTTACTCAGGGTAAATAGCGCTAATCATGAGCACATGCTGTGCTAATGGCAAATAAATAAATCTGGAGTAATTCAGCACATAGGGGAAGGGAAACAAGATAGCAGTGCAAATACACGAAGACGTATATTTGCTATTTTTACAGCTATGCCGAATGCTTACGTCTCTACCACATGACACAGCTGTCCACAGTGGATGCCAGAAGCTACAAAACATAGAGTCAAGCAGGCTTTTAAGGATGCTACTTTGCAGATGACGCAAACCTTTGTGTGTGTGTCTGGCAGGCTGCTGTGCCAGGCTGGGGAGGCAGTCAGGAACAGTTCCACACATCTAGGCATTAAGCTAATGTGCTGGGATCAGGGGCCAGCGCCTCGCAAGCTGTTTCCTTGGCTTTAGGCTGTAATAGAAATGGGCAGCGGGTGAAGACTGGCATCGGAGGTGGCAGAGGAACCGAACACCTGCCGAAGTCTTGTTCCAGGCACAACGGACACATATATTTCCATCCATCCACTGTCTTCTTTAGTGGTGATTAGTGTGATCAGCCGTGGACCCAGCTGATGAGATTATTGTCTTTGTTTTCTGGCTCTGCTGGCTGGAAACCAGAGCCTGGAGGGAAGTTTTGTAAAACCCTTCATGTTCTATTTGTTTCAGTGGCGCAAAAATTAGGTATGCAGTTTTTGCAACGCATTGGGGCGCCGTACCAGAAGGGGCACAAAAACGATGTGGGGATTTTTTTTTCTACCCATTTTATGTACTTATCAGCTGTTTGTGTATGAATTGATCAGTAACAGAGGAACAGCCCTGATTAGGCCTCATCAACACGGACTGAGCTCTGTTTACTGCTGCAAAACATCAGGATCAGCAGGCCAAGCTGTCAGAAACCCTGAATAATGGCAATGTTTCTGGAGCAAATGATGAAGAGGAAGAAGTTTCTATACCAGAGACAGTTGAGGATGAGACGCAATGAAAATTATGTTAATTTGATAGAAAAAATTATCTCTAGACCCCAGCAAATGTCTGAAGAAGAAATCAGAAAGGCAGCGTTCAGTGCTGCCTTTCAATCAGAAAGTCTTGATAAAGAACAATTTTTTGGATTAAACGCTGAACAAGAAGTTGACGATCAGAAAGCCATCGACATCGATAGAAATGAAACAGTTATTAATAAACTAGAGCAGGCGACAGAAGATAGACTGGTCCCTGAAATACAGAAAGATGGGGACCAGCAAGATGACAAAATGACTAAATCTGAACCTGAACAGAGAGAGACGGCGATGGAAGAAGAAGATGGAAAAAGTTAACTGCTTGTTACATTTTCCATAGTTATAGTTTTATTTCTAAAACCATAACCAATGCCAATTTCTCTGCTTTGATAGGGAGACTCCCCCTTTTTCCATGTTGTGGATTTCATTGACATGGCTGTCTAACTGCGGTTCAAAGCATAATTTATATGCAAATGATTAATTAGGGGATGTCTACACCCATTTCTGGCTAAAGACAATAGCGGACAACAGGTTTGTGCTTCTGGATAGACATTTACAGTGAGAGTATTTTCAATTTTAGAAAAGACAAAAATGTGTTCAAAAATAATACTCATCCACATTTCTATCTTTGCATTGGTTGCATTGTCTTGGTTTTGTGCATCAAAGCTATTTGTTTTTAGCAAATCTTTCTCTCTCCAGGAGTTAAACAGAAAAAGTAGCACAAACATACTGGGACCATTTTGCAGCCTGGAAGATGGTTAAATATAAAAGTAAATAGTACAACAATTAAATTATTTGCAGATATTAACTGTAATATTATTGTTATTTTTATTTCTGAAACTAATTTTATGACCAGGAATTTATGACAGAAAACCGTTTAATAAAGGGTTTTACATGATGTCAACTGAGACCAAGTCTGAACGTACATTAACTTCAATCCCGTCACGTTTAATGTCATAAATAAAGTGTTACATCCCTAAAATATTTCCAGGCTTTGAAATGTTTAAACCTCACACTCTACCTTTATTTATAAAGCACTTTAAAGCAACCACAGCTGACACAAAGTGCTGTACATTAAAACACAACATAATAAAAAAAACTCTTACAGTTTAAAAACAAACATACAATTTAAAACTAGATCCTGCTGGAGTTGAAAGCCAAGTAAAATAGATGGGTTTTAAGATGAGCTTTAACTCCTACCTGTGGAGCAGATGTTCTTCAGAAACAAACAATTGAGCTTAAATTGAGAGATTTGTAAAGGATGAAGCAAGACTGAAAAAGAAACTTTGCACAGAGGTTCATTCGATCTTGTTTGACCTTTACCTAAGTCCAGCCTTTTCAAATCCACTTAAAAATGCAGCACAATGACATGCAGATGATAAGACACTGAACTTGTTCAGTATTTATTATTGTTCCTTTAAAGCAGGTGTTTATTGGTCTCTGTTGTTCACTAATATTCTCCTACAAACCTCTGAGACATTCAGAGGGCATTTATATTTACATAGGGATTAAATTACACATTAATAGACAGTATAATAATTGGGTACGTTCTGGAGGTAATTGATTTTGATATTTTTTAATATACATTTTCTCATAATTTGTGATCAAACTGAAAACCAATGGCTTTAAATACAGTTTTATTCATGGTTAGCTGACAGGGAATCTGATGGACGTTGTATTTTGGATTATCCTTGTTCCATAAAAATCCCGTTGGAATTGTGTTTCTAGATTTGTTTTTCATGTTCACTCAGCTAAACTTACCCTTTGCACATACTGAGCTTCATATGACTGTGAGCTCAGTTGTGTACGTATAAAATGTGTAGTGGTCAGAAAAATTTAACAAAATAGAAAAGTGACAAGATAGCATGAAACAACAGACAAAAACAAACATTTTTTTCTTTTTCCCACAGATTCCTGTTCTTGTATTATTTATCATCTTCAGGGTTTTGTGGAGGGATTAGATTTGTTTGGTGGGTTTAGTGTTCTTCCAAGGTTTTATGTTTTTATCTTCTAAACCTTTTCAGTTTAAGATTTTTTCTGTATTATTACGGCGCTTCTGTGTTCAACTTTTCTTCTCTTGTTTATTGATATTTTGCCTTTATTGTCATTCTTTGACATCATCCTTCTGTTTTTGCACTCAGTTACAACCAACAGTAGGTTCCTAAAAATGTTTACAAAGTTTGTATCTTAATTTTACAATTTTACTGCTGGAGCTTTTAATAATATGGCATCAACCAGTGTACTTTTGTGTGTGACAAAATGTCTAGTGTCTCAAAGATCAGTACTTTTTGTCTCTTTTAGATTGTAGGGGAACTCAAATCCTAAAGAACGGGTCTTGGAGAGGTCTTCTGTTGCACAGTGTGAGCACAGCAGAGTACACATTAAGTATGACAGAGCATGAGGGCTCCCTGTTTTGAGCAGGGGCCCCTGAGGAGGTCATGGTTTATGCTTATGGTGGCAGTTTAACTGGGTCTAATAGGGGCTTCAGTGGAAGCAGAAGCAGCATGTTGATTTCATGGGATCTGGGGCTGCATAATAATATCGATATCGCAATATATATCAATATTTTCTTTCCTAGAAAAAATTGATATTCATCTGCAAGTATCGTAACATCCAACTATCACCTTGCTCACTCATTGCTTGCTTCGCATCAGGTCATCAGGCTTAGAGTGATTCCTTCAGATGTTCAGGTTAAAAAGGTATCAAACTATTCAGAGCAGGAACTTGGTTCACTTTA
>CAEGAF010094839.1:0-40885 GCA_903067075.1 Micropoecilia bifurca | reverse complement strand
AAACTCGAGTTATTATATATATATATATATATATATATATATATATATATATATATATATATATATATAACTAATCTTTTCACTAAGCACTTTGTTTGTGCTGTTCTCTATAGCATTTTCTTAGTTTTGGAGTTTTCATTTGCAGTTACTACAATTGCATCTTTGTTTAAGCTATACCTGCCAAATATTTCTAGTATTGCCATTGCTTGTTTAAATGACGAAACCTTCAAAAACCAATTTCTTCTCCTTGAACGTCATTTACTACAGTGCAATATTTTGACTTCAGAAGTAGATTTGTAGATGTTAACTTGTGCGTAATTAAACCTCAGAATAAGTCCACCTGTACAATGAAGACCTCACAAGTCTGAAGAAGTTATGAAGACCAAGGAATACAGTGGCTCTGCCTTCAAACAACATCAGCATTGCAGTGGTTTAAAACAAAGGCTCTCTGTTCTGGAACTCAGGGCCCACTGTCCTAACTGAACTAACTCACCCTATGCCTTGTTTTAAGTGTTTCCTTACTGCAGCACAGTTGACATAAATGCATGGCAGTTATTAAGCTTCTGCAGCACTTGATGACATGCTGAGACGACAATGCCGTTCTTTGAGTCATGTGTGCTGGGGCAAAGACGCATTGAAAACATGAAGGAATGTGGGGCCCTGAGGAAAAGAACTAAGAATAATTGGTGTAGATCAAAGAAGATTGATAACCCAGTTAAACTACAAACTCAGATATAATTGAAAGTATCTGACAAAAAATAGGTAAAAATATTAACTTCTTGTGTGGAAACCTTGTAGAGACATACCCCAACTATAATTGAAACAAAGGGGTTTTGCAAAGTGTTGACTCGGAGTGTGTGACTGCAAATGTGTGCCACACTTTTTCAGATGCTTAGCATACTTTTTTAAACTATGTTTTCCTTTTCTTTCATTTCACAATTATGTGCTATATTTTGTAGGTATGTCACCTAAAATCCCACCAAAATATGTTTAACTTTGTTGTAGCAACATTATAAAATGCAGAAAAAGTTCCAGGAGTAGTTTTATAAGATGTTATACAAGCATAGCTTTCTCGGTCCTGGCCATCAGGACAACTACTGTAGGTCAGTTGAGTGAGATTCCGGCCAAGATGATGGGGATGTGGTCACTCTCCTGCCTGCACCTGTCTTCCTGATTCTGTGGCACAGAGCCAGAGGTCAGGGGTCACCACAGGGGGCTGTCAAGGTCAAAGGTTTATCACTCTCCGAGGGGTCTTGGAGCCATCACTCAGATCCTGCAGTACACACGCTCTGCCCAGTCGAATTTCCCTCTTCCCCCACTTTTTCTAATCCTTCCAAATGGCTCAGGCAAAACTCCTGACAGCAGCGAGAGAAACAAACTGTGGGGTGTTGAGCTCTAAGCCATCAGCTGGAGATTTAACTTTGAAAAGATTCCCTTTTTACTCGCTGCCCTTTCCACCAATCTGAGGGCACACCAGAGTCCAAGCACCCAGAGCAGCTGCCCTCTGACCCTGCCAGCGGTTGTTGGTTTATTTTGTTTGGGCATTTGAGAGGGAAGGGGGCCTGCTTTTGACAGGTCAGGCAGCAGGACTTGGATGAGGTCTTTAGCCAAGAAGGGCCAGAGAGGGAGAATTTCACAGCTCGAGAAAAGACACACAAGCTATGCTGGACTGGCTTCGCTGCTCCAGCTCCAGCTCCAGCGCCAGCATTATACCCATGATACTGGATTAGTTGTCATATTCATGGAGACATGTGGAAAATGGGCTAATTTGGGGGGCGATTCATGCAAAGTCAATTCCATCATGCAGGCAGAAATTCCACAATACCTCTGTTTGTGCAGCTGTGCCCACTTCTCAAATTACTCCAACCCCCTTCACAACCCTTTCTGCTCCCCTTTACTTCCTTTGAGCGTTCCAGGAGCCTCACACAGGTCTTCCACTTATCTGGGACTAAAGTAAGAGATTATGAAACATAATGGGGAGCCATGAAGTAGAGCCACGGTTCTTCTTTGGGTCGGTGGAGGGGTGTGCCAAGCAACAAGGCCACATCAAGAAGTACTAACCATCAGGCTGTAGCACCAAGTCTGACAGACCGCAGGGAACAGACCTGCCGCATCGAGTCTGTCAGCTGTTCCAGCAGTTCAGTGCAATCGTGGGAGCCCCTTCCACTGGGACTGTGTTACTGAGGGCCTTTCTTCTCTGCTTCTGTTTTATTTTGGGGGGGGGAGAGAAGGAGGATGGGTCGGGGAAGGCAGGGTTGCAACTCTGTGTGCAAGAGGGGGTTTTGAGGGGTATAATTTAGAGCACAGAGGGAGCTTCGTCTCTCCATCTTATGATTTGGAGGTGAAGACAAGCGCCCTCGGGGGCCCCCTGTCAGAGCTTTTGGGCGCGCTCAGTGCAGACTTCAATAAAAACACACAAAAAGAATTCCCCCACAAGGGCGCCTGGCTGAATCGCTGACGCCAACGTAAAAGATTCAGTTTTTTCTGTGAATCATTTAGTACACGACCCCAAGCTTGCCAGACAACGTGACAATAACAAGGAACTACTGCTCCGTCCTCCTCGAAGTAACGGGGAATAGTTGCAACCAACCAGCGGAGAAGGGCCAAATGATTTCTTTCACACCAGCAATTTCACACATCGATCATCCTCTGCCACTCCTCCATTTTCCTTCCTCTACTCCCACCTTTCTTTCCCCCCTTTTCTTTCCTCCTTTCACTGTATTTCTGTCATGACAAATGTCAAACACAGTCAGTTAGGAGTGTGTGTGTGTGTGTGTGTATTTTTTTTTCTTTTTCTCTTTTTGGCAAGCAAGATGTTGCCAAGTCGAACGTGCGCTGGGACAAGACTGCTGCAGAAGCATCACACTGGAGCATCAGCATCAGATATTTCTGTGAAAGTAACAGAAATGTTTGAAGGTGTTGTCACAAGCTCACAGGTTCCTGCTGTTTGTGTGCACCGGAGGGAAATGGCACCTTCTCAGCCCTTTTGTCTCCTCCCTCTTCGTTGTTGTTTTTTTAAACTTATTTCTCTGTTTGGTTGTTATCACTTTTTACTATGGTTAAGAATCTCAGCATGGCGGTTTTTTGTTGGTTTTGACAGTGGGGGTCGGTGTTACAGTCGGAGTTAAAATTAGAGGAGTTGTTTCTCTGAGCGACTTGGAGACATGTCATCTTCTGGAAGCGG
Source organism: Micropoecilia bifurca (assembly GCA_903067075.1). Lineage (NCBI taxonomy): Eukaryota > Metazoa > Chordata > Actinopteri > Cyprinodontiformes > Poeciliidae > Micropoecilia > Micropoecilia bifurca. The sequence goes on along the minus strand of CAEGAF010094839.1, from coordinate 37,701 downwards.
CGGGGAGTCTGTCAGTCACAGCCATGGTGTGTTTTAATCATCTCTGTCCCACTTGGTGGAGCGCTGACGGTTAGAGTGAGGGTTCCCTCCCCTGGACAATACCAGTGCGCTAGAATCTCATATGCTCTGATGTCAGACACAGCAACCGGTTAAGAAATATGAGACGTTTTCTTCCGCAAGTTAATCCTACAAATTCAATGGGGGAATCAAGCGACGTCTGGTGAATCTGACGACGTATCACAAGCGTGTTTGAAAGGCTTTTGTGATCTTTCAAAGGATGTGACAGCTGGAAGGAGATTGGCAACAAAATAGCGGGAGTTTGTCACTATATTAAGAGAATGAAGTAGATGGAATAATCAAAACTTACGATGTGTTTGAAGCTTAATGAGCTGGGGCTCCCCCCAAGCGAGTAACAATAGCAGTGTTTTGTAATCCTATAGCCATTTTCACAACACACCAAGGAATTAACAATATGCATTTATTTTTACATAAAAGTGGGTTAGACTGCATATTTTGTTTGATTATGTAGCAGCAATGACAGCAAATCTTTCCTTTCAGCTGCTCTGCGAAGACGAACAAGCCTCAAAGCTGAGAAGCTCTGGGCCAAAGTCAGGCTGTAGAGTCCCTTAACCCTCAGTCAGAATGGGCATTTCACCTCAACCTAACCCTGGTCTGAGCACGTTCACATTTGTCCATTCCAGAGGCTCCTGTTGGGACCATCTTTTGACAATCATAAGTTGTCATGGTCCTGAAGTGCTTTTGCTGTAAAGCTTCCTTCTGGCATCCTTGAAATCAGTAACGCTCTCCAGTCTTTGGTCATTCTATGTTTGCATTGTTCAAAGAAATGCAATTTAAATTATCTACATTTGAACTTTTTTATGTAAAAAAAGTTGCTTAATCTGAAAAGCATCCATACCCTTCAACCTTTTCATTCTTTATAAGGTTATTACAACAAACTTTAAAGTGCATCTGGCATCTCACACCATGGGCAGCCTTTAATTTTTTTAATTTTGAGTTTTATTTGTTAGGATTGCCTTGTATTTAGCTCCATTTACCATCACATTAAGTTTGACCTGACTCCCAGTCCCTGTTGAATAAAAACATCACAAAAACCTTATGCTGCTACCACCATGTTTTACCGGGGTCTGGTATGTTAGTGTGCCAAAAAGTTCAAATTCGGTCTCTTTTGTCCAGAGCATCTATTTCCATTGATTGAAACCATGTCCCCCGCATGGTTTATAGCAACTGAGACTTTTCATGGCGTTCTTTCAAAATGTCTTTGTTTCTCTCTTACATAAAGGCTAGATTTGTTTACAACTTATGGTTGTCATGCTGATTTTCAAAATACTCTGTGATGTTTTATAGCCTAACCATTATCCCCATCTCTATTCCTAACCCATCTTCTATGTTCCTTCCTTAGTCTTAATGGTGCAGTTTGTTCTCTAATGTTCTCTGACAAACCTCTTAAATCTTCACAGATTAATTTATACTGCCATGCAGTAATAAACAGATGAGCTGCTGAAGATAGTTTCATCGAATATCATTTTGGTAAAGAGGCAAAGGAGAATAAGCATATTACACCTTTTTTAATTTTTAGCATTTCTTTGAAATGTGCATTTGTAATTTTACTTACAGTTTAAAATTACTGATTTGTGTAGCATTAGGCCACTAAGCATCACCTTCCTAAAATGATGGCCTAAGTCATTTTTTGCCAAAAATATATATATTTAAATTGCCTAAATTATCTATTGGAAAGAAAAAGATGCTAAGAGTGAGATAAGCCATTATTTTAGAAAGGTGACAATGGAGGTTTGTCTTTGGATAAAAGTGGAGAAGTTCGCTGTGTCTTAATACGCATGTTCTTATTTTATTTAAAAAGAAAACTTATTTGTTTTTAGTGCTTTCACACTTTACGTCTTATTATCTTTTCTATGGTGACATTTTCCAGTGAGTGTCAGTTGTGCTTCAAACAGAGGTACTTAGAAAAATATCCCTACAAGCTCCCGAGCAATTAGTCCAGCTGCCTGCCTTTGTCCACCTACCTATTGTGTTCTTTGTAAAACACTATTCTCTTACACCTCCACTTACTCCATCCTCTGAGACAGGGCTGGAAATCCAAGGCTCTGAGTTGAACCCACAGTTGGTTTAAACATAATGAAATGTATGTCATGTCTCTGGCTCACTCCCCCTGGCTTCTCTTCACCCCTGTATCCCACCCCACCGCAAATGCACCGTATTTGACAGGGAGGCCTCTGTGGCTTCTGCTGCAGTGATCTTTAGCCCCTTCAGGTCCCACCGACTATTTAGGATGTCCCTGCGATTTGAGGGTGGACTCAACCATAGATGTACGCTTCATAGCATTGACTGCACAGCAGAATAGAAAGAGAGAGGGAGGCAAAGTTTTGGACAGCCATGCCCAGCCTCTTAGAAACCATGGCTGATTAAAACAAAACAAAAAAAACCTCCTCTCCTAGTAATAAATTGATGCTGCAGTGTCCTTATTGTAAACGTCAGAGTGCTTACCATATCCACGCATGGGGCGCCAAAAAACATGCACATGTATTCTCTAGTTTCTACTTTTTCATCTATTTTGTCTCTTCTCCCCAACGGTGTACACATAATAGAAACCATGGCAACGCAAATCAGGTGCGGTTTCTGGAAAAAGGATACAAGCTGAGCCATTTCAGATGATGCTTATTTAAATTTCGACATATATTGACTCAGCTCAGTATCTGTGTCTTTTTATTTTTATTTTGTATCCAATCTGTATGCAGATGAGACTGAACCCACAGAGCGTCTGTACGTATTTGTGTTTATGAGGCTGCGTATGTGGTTTACCTAAAGCTTTGGAGCGTTTGGCTTTTTGTGTTTCCCGGCGCACATGCGTGCATGGACATGTGTCTGTGCATAGATATCGCGGCTCGAAAACGAGTGTGCATGTCCACTATATTAGACAGAAGCGCGTGAGGGGGGTGCCCCAGCGTGTGTGTACTGCTGTCTGTTCAGAGCTCTCCGCGCCAGCAGGGTGCGCCATTCCAATTTACCCATCAGCCGAGGAGGCAGGGGGTAAAAGCGCGGGGCATCGCTGTCGGAGATTTCACATTCGAGGGACAAGATTACCTGTCAGGGGACCCCTGTGTGGAGGTGATGAGGGAGGGTGACTGCAGGGGCACAGTGTGGGGGAGTTCAGACTGTTTGGGGGGACAGGAGGAGTGCTGAAAGATGGGGAGGGCAGCACGACTAAAAACCACCCTGAAATCCATGGGTTCTCTGTTTTCTGGGGAGCATAGCTGCCAAGTTGCACATCTGTTTGACACCAGGCGCTGTGGTATGGCAGTCAGGGGCTGTCTGTCCTGATTCACATCTCTTCGCTCTCTACTTTGTTGCGAGAATCTAAACCACTGTTGGAGCTCTGTGTCTGCAGAGAAGCTTGCAAAACATTTTCTTTCTATATGAAGAAAAAGAAAACCAAAAAAAAACACACAAAGAAAGCATGAAAGGAAGATGTGGTGTAGCATGGCTCAGATTTAGATTTTTCTCTTACATGCGCCTCTACGCTCGCCCCTCTTGAATTAATTCACATTTTGACACCGGACTGCTTTTTTACGCTGTTTTATGTGATGGATTAAAATAAAACATTTAAAATAATTACCAATAATTCAGTTTCTTTTTTTCACATTTTTGTGACCAAACTTTCATTTGCTTTACACCTTGCACGTTTTCATCAGTGACTGCTTTTTTCCCTACTCTGCCATAAGTGACAGAATTGTGATTTGCACGTTAAGGAGATGTTTTGTTGTTGATTTCAGACATGAATCTCTGGTCCTCTCCAGAAATACAATGAGCCTCTTGGTTGCTTCTCACATTAATTTGCCATAGTTGTTTTCTTCCAGGGTAACAAAGTAAAGGGTGGATGAATACAAACGCACACCTTATTATAAATTGAATTTGATCAGAAATGTTGAAAACCATTAATCTATTTCCTTATATATATGTCTACGTTTGTTAGGATCAATCTTATAGTATCTGTGTAAAATACAGAAAGCGGAAAAGCTGAAGGGGTCTGAATGGAGGGGTATAAATACTCTTCGAAAGCCACTTTATGTGTTAAGAAACTCTTTTTAAACACCAGATTGAATCATTCCTTAAAGCCCACAGACCCAGCTTGCTCTCATCTGTGTTCGCTCTGCTTATGTTTAAGTGTCAGCCAAGATAACTAACGCTGCTCCAGAGATCCTTAAAGTCTGTTGGGAGACGGGACATTCCAAACTGCAGACCTCATTCTTTACCCCATCTCTGCTGCCATTAGTTAATTATATGCAGGTGGTTTCCTTTCTCAGTCATTTTTGTTGTTGTTGTTGTTCAAGACCTAATAAAAATGTAGCCATAAGAACAAAAAGCCAGAAAGGCGGCGAGAAGAAAAGGAGGGAGATGGTGTCGGAGGAAGTGGCTGAATGTGCTGCGTGAAGCAAATTATTGCCCCCATGTAGATTCATCAGTTCTCCCTGCTGGATTAAGGAAGGGCCTTTCTAATGAAGTTCGCCCCGTCAAAATGAAGGGACTAATTCTGATTTAGCTGAGGTAATGAACTTCCCCTCTCCTAGTGAGAGCAGCGCCATGGGGTGAGGAAAGAGGGGTGGTGGTGTAAGAAGAGGAGGAGGCAAAGCCGAGTGGCAGCAAGAGCGAGACGGAGGCAGGTCGAGGATTGAAGATGGGAGAGATCCGTGGAAGGAGGACGAGATAGAGCCAGGAGGAAGAGTGAATGCAAGGGAAGAAAGAGAAAAAAAAATTATGCAAAACGGCTGTCTCGTATTTGCTGAGATGTATTAAATTTCCAGTGCGGGTGCCTGTGTTATATAAAATTATGTTAATGTCTTGTGGCCCGCTGCGAATGGCGGCTTGCTGGTCCTGAGCATGCGTGGCTGGCCGCTACACGGAGCGCGCTCAGTGGGACTCAGCTTTTCTATTAAGGAAAACCTCTAGACACCTGATGATGAATTCTCTCTCACCAAATGTTCCCCCTTTTTTGTGTCGAAAATATGAGCGCTTCTCTAAATGACTTTGGAGAGCCTGGCATGGCGCTTGGCGGCCCGCATCTAGCAGGGGGGAGAAAGGGTTTAAAGAAAGGGGGGCAAGTGGAGGTGTGGGGGGGGGGGGGTCCCTTTGCATCAGGCTAAGGGAGTCAATTAAGGCAAGCACTGATAATTATAAGCCGGCAGAACGCAGGGGCTGGCTAATTGTACAGTGTTCCATGCCGCGAGCCCAGCCAAGGGGCCGTTCCTCAACACTCTCCTTCCTTGCTCTTTTGTGTGGACCGCGAACCCCAAAGACCCCTCATACCTCAGCCTGACAATGCCACAGTGAGGCTTGCAGAAAGAAGATGTAAAAAAAAAAAAGAAGAAGAAGAAAAAAGTCCAGCATGTGCCCATAATTAACATTTTACATTCAGGCCACTCACTCTTAAGAGATCTAAATTAAAGTACTGCGTCGTTTCGTTTTTTTAAAAAGCTCCTGAAAGTTTTATTGTTTCCCTGCTTGTTTGTAATCCTCACTTTGTACACCAACTTTTATCCAGTCTTAGAAAGTCAGGGCAAAGAGGCTTGACCTTTACTTCCTCCTGAACATAAAAAGGCCCTGTAGTTTAGAATAGGTATGTGTGTGGAGCAAATTAGAGCTTTTCAATGTAGTGGTATTTTTTGTGTGTGGCTGTAGGGGGTCCAGCACTCCATGCAATCCATCTCAGGCAGCCTGCATTGTTTGTCCCCAATGGACCTCCGTACCTGCCTGCAGCTGCTGCGCCTACATATCATTCGTTAGCACGTATTTGCCTCTCACCTTTGTTGTTCTGGATCTCTCCCTTCTTTTATTTTCTCTCTACAGCCACAGTACAACTGTACTGTACAACTGGTCAAATGTTTTAGCTGTTGTGGTTTTTTTTCCAGCTTAACCATAAAAAATGATTTGGTGACATAGGACAGGGGTTTTAAAGCTACAAATAACAGTATAAGTGGTAATATCAAGTTCTACAGCTGGATTTCTTCCTCAAGACTATCTCTAGCTTTAGTTCCCCCTAATGATCCTACAGCGATCATTAGCAGAAATTATTGTTCCGAATTTGCCTGAAATCATCACACAGCTAAGGTGGGATATGTAAATTTGCCTTGTGCAAGTAAATGCATATTTAACACATTCTGAGGATCATGTTGGAAGCACTTTGCCACCATCTAGTGGTCAAAGTCTGGCCCAATCTCATGATGAACTACTTTAATATATTGTGAAAAACAATCCCTTCATAATTTTGAGCCTGTTTGTAAAACAAACACAAATATATTTTTTTTATAAAATTCCAAAAATATATATCTTCAAGCTGAAAGAACAGAATTACCATATATTTTTGTTTTTTGAGAAAAATCTGAAATGCTAAGAAAATAATATATTTTGTATGCATTCATTTGCATATTCTAATAGATTTTAGGGTAACGCATTTTTATAGCTCTTCAAACTAGACACCAAATTGTTTTTTGTGCTGTTAAAAGTTTGTTATCTGTGAAAAACTTAGCATTTGTAAGTATACTTGCCAGTTTATCTCCAAGTATTACCTTGTCTTCCTCGTGTGCATAGTAAATTAGACATTAGGGTTTCCACCCAGGAATGATAAACCAGAATGGAAATTGGACTCAAAATGCAACCAATTTTTTGTCATCAGGAACTGAAATTATAATCATTTGCAAGAATACTTCTAGGATGACAAGTAAAACCAATTTCTGAGTAATGTTGAACACATTTAAGATATATTTTAACACATAATACATAGTAGGGATAAGAGTATTTTTTCTGACAAGTTAAGCCACAGTTTGATAACATAACAGGCATAAATCATGTGTTGGACATCAGCTAAAAATCTAAAAATTGAGCTGTCCTACCTGACACCAAATAGAAAGTGACTCACAAGTCTCTTCTCAGCTGTGTTTTTTTTTTTTTTTTTGCGCACAACCGTCTTCTCTTCCCACTGTCCTCCTGCGTGTGACCTGGAAATCGATCTCAGCATGCCAAGTTGAACGATGTCTCAATTTCTAGAATAGATCCGAAGGAGAAAGGAACAATGAATTGAGTGAGCATAAACAGCTGTACCGTTTTGTGGGAGCTCTTTCAGCACTCAGGATTAGAAAAAGTTTTTACAATAATTCTAAAATGTAAATTTTACAGACACTTTTAGTGCTCATGTAAAAGAGATCAAAACGTTTTGAATAGGTTTGATTTCTAATGACTGCTTTGACCTGTTTTGACAGAATTCTCCTTTAGAGAAGAGAGTTTTTTGGACCGTCCACCTCAACAAGAATTCATTTTTGTTTGAATGATTGCAGTTCATATTTCAGTCTTCTCATTTTTTTCCTCTTCTTTTGTCAAAAAGAACTTGTTTGATCTTGTCCTTCTGAATGTCTTTTTCCCTTTTTCAAAATAAAGTAGTAATTGTGTTTTCATAAAAGAAAAATCTAAGTGCTTGATCAACTAAAATTATTTTAAAAAGGTGTTTTCTTTTAAGACACACTTAAAGAAAATTCTTATCAATATTATTACTGTTGTTAAATTCATTGTCACTTTACTCTCACCAATACAAACAGAATGCCTTTGAGTAATGATATGTGTGTACAATTATTTGTTGTAAACATATCTCGAGTATGAAATAATAAAATTTATTAAAATTAAATAATTGTTAAGATCATTAAACTCTTGTGACTGAGACAGAAATGAAAAAATGAACCAGATTTAAACTTTAGAGAAGAGAAAAAGACAGGAATCTCCAAATCTATAGAATTTTGAATTTTCCACATTTATTTACTTTTTTCTATTGATTTGATAAAATATGTGAACTGCTGCAGATTTTATTACTATTATTTAACCTAATAATTTTATTTTTGTTAGTTGTTTTAAGTACAACTAAGAACTTTGGTAAACAATAAATCATAAAATAAATACATTTTAAAAATAAAAGAGCCATTAGCCTTTACTTTACTTTTATGTAAACACATACACGCATGCGCACACGCAAACACACACACACACGTAAATTGTTTCAAATAAAGCCAATAAATAATAAAAGAACATAATTCTTTAAATTTACTTCAGAGAAATTTTAAATATATTGATGAAGCACAATATTTGTAGAGAACAGATCTTTGTATCCTAACACCTTCAGTAAATTTAACAGTGCTTATGTCTTCTCTTTTCATCTCTTCCTCTCCTCGTTCATAACATCTGTACACCAGCAAACAGCGATACACTGTCTTCATTACTATGTTGTTACTGATTATCGCCTAAGGAAACGGTTTTCGTTCCAAAACTTTAGAGGAAATTAGCCGCATTATTTGGTGCATGGAGGCTGGACAGATTCGCCTTGTGAGAGCCCACAGCATAGCCGCGTCAGTGACGTTCCGGCACTCTTTGTTCTACTTCCTGTCACAGAAAAAGTGCTTAGCTGTTGAATGTGCAATGCAGAGACATGTCCAGTTTGAAACACTGGAAGACTATACACATTAGTTATGTTTGCAATAAATAAATAGACACACATTAACAAAAAAGAGGGGGTACGTGTTTGCTTAATGTATATTGGTGCGATATTTAAAATATAAACATCACCACCATTTGACTTGACCAATGGAAAACAAGCCAAAAGGGCTGTAGTCATTCTATAATTCATTACATTGTAATGGAAAGCTACTTTAATATGCTACATGTGGTATTTGTTTGGTTTGTTTTCTAAACTCATTTAAAACAAATCTGAATTTATCTCTTGTTGTGCCATTTTGAGATTGAATAGAGTCTTTAGTTGTTTTAAAGAGAAGATAGGGTGTGAAAAGATGAATGCTGTCTATAGAAAAAAGAAAAAGATAAATTTACTTGGTATGTTTGTGGAAAAATGAGAAAGTGTCCTCATGATTTTGTCCCTCATGCTTTGTGAAATCCAAAAGGTGTTCTACTTGGCTAAACCCTTTGTAACAGTCGTCGAAGCGTTACGCATGTTTATCTCAACACAAAAACCTGTCACTTTGGTGTTTCTGCCTCTGGCCTGGTAGCCAGGGGAGCTGTGAAGCGGTTAATGTAGGCAGAGCGCGCCTGATCCTAGCAGGGGCCTAGCCCTGCTCTGATTAGCACCTCCAACGAGCTGCCATGCATCAGAGCTGACATTGTCTCAGAGTCTCGTTCCCCCACAATCCTCTGCTCTTGCTGTGTGAGGGCGTCACTGCTGACATGTCACACAACCTCACCCCTCCTTCTCCCTCTGCAGGTTGGAAATAATCCAAAATTGGGAGAGGATCATGAGAGCTTCACTACCTGGGTTACCTTATCTGTACCTTCCTCTCGCAGAACAGAAAGTGTATTTTATGTCCTCCATCTTTACGGCACTAAAGCTTATCCTTTCCTGGTGCCGTCATCCTACAGCATTCTCCAATATTTGCACTTTTATGAAATGATGCATCATCACATATCCCTTCCTCTTCATGTTATAAAATGATATTGTCATACATTTTGTAAATTAGGACATTTTATTTATTATGTCACAATGAAAGTGACACGCAGAAGTATTGATACTAGAACGTTAATATGGTTGGATCTAAAGAAATACAACATGAGCTGTAGGTTTTGTGTCATTCTGCTGCCAGGGTGTCGTCCAAACCTTAATCTTTTGAGACCTAAAATTGCTCTTCTTGCAATTTCGCCCCTTCCGGTTTGCTCTGTCCATCCTTTCTTAAACCCTGACCAGGACTGCTGTATAAATGCATTCAGTTTGTTCCCTAATGTTCTCTAATAACCACCTTTATGTAGGGGTGTCAAAGTAAAGTGGACTGAATACACCAGACCTTTTAAATTATTATTTGTGATTAATTAAAAAAAAACTATTTTATTCAATTTTTTTGTTCCACTTAAAAAAATGCCCCACTTTGTGTTGTGCTACCACATAAAGCATCCAAAATAACATGACTCTGATGCTTGCAATCTTATAAATTGAGAACAAGTTGAATGTGTGTGGATAGTTTTGCAAGACAATGTAAAAAAACAAATCTCTAACTTGATTCTCTCTGCTCCTCAAACTGTGGAGGCAGAAAGACGGTATTAAAAATGTTCTCCCGTAGGCACCAGTTCTCCAATCAGTTTTGGTCCAGGGGGAGTCCATCCCTCTGAGTTCCCACCTACCACCTTCCCACCCCCATACTTTGCATTCCCCCGGTCCTTAATGGGCCACATAGTACTTCTGAAATGAGCTCTTGCCTTATGAGCTGTGCTTCTACCTCAAGAGAGCGCACCACACGGAGGTGGAGTCAATTTGTATTCACCCATAATTCCCTGGGCCTTAATCACGCAGATTTTCCCCCCATTATCAGTTAATGGATAGTTCCCGTGGAGAGAAGACGAAGTAAACCCACCTACTGTTTACAGGCCCGAAGCTTTCTCTTCTGCTGCCATCCAGCATCCTGCAGTGGCTTGTGTGTACAGCAGTGAGTCTGCTGAACAGCAGTTCTTGTTGGTTTATTAACACATAACTCCAACATCAGGCTGAAAAGTAGGAGACAGATGGTGAGGCAAAGGCGGAGTTCCTCATAAAACATGCTCATCCAAAGCAGGTATTCCTTTCCTTTTATTGCAACGTTTGACATTTTAGCTACTCAGCCTCGCTTTGGCCTGTTAGTTTGAGAGGACAAGCTTTGATCGCTACGTCTGCTCCCTCTCCGCTTCTCTGAAACAGCCCATTCAAGTCTACTAAATATTCTCAATTTGTTCTCCCACTTGTTTGCTCATTACTCTCTGCAAAAAAGAAGTGCCCAGATTGATGTCCTTAATATCATCTACTCTGGCGACGCACAAGCAACTGGGGTCCCTCTAATAGTGAGCTTCAGAGAAGCGTTCACTGTGCCCCAGAGAGGAGAGTAAATCTAAGTATCAGATTTTTCTCGTGGAAAACGAAGCGCTCTAATTCAAACTGCTTCTCAGCAGAATTGTTTAAAAGTAGTGAGGGACAGTGATGACTTTGGAACAGAATAAGATGAGGGAGTTTTTTTTTTAATTACGCAATGCCACTGCATTGTACTTAATTACACTCTATCGTCTTAAATTAAGGTTACCTTAGGTTACTTCATTTTTAGTCTGTTACTCATCATTAGATAGTTATTTCAACCTTTACAGTTCTGTGCAAAATAAATTATATGCCATAAATTATTCCACCTGTTGTCATAATTGTCAATACTAAAACAAACTTTTTATAACTATGATATTTCAAAATATTGCCTTGTTCTTTTTGAAAATAAAATGCTAATGTTAACTGTAGATGGGCTGAAAGTGTTTTGAGCTGTGATTTGAATAAATTAAGAAATTATATATTTGCAATGACAGGAGTAAATCCATATGTTAGATGCTGTAAATGACTTGAGTTCACCCAAAAGGCAGTGGACTAACCAAAAACATAGAACTACAACGGATTGCTTTAATTTCAAAAACCTCAAGCACTGTGAATACTTTTGCAAGGTACCGCAAGCTAAAATTGACACACTATGCTCAGTAAACACTTCCTTCATAAATTTTTTTTTACTCTGCTAAACAACAGGAGCCAGATCCACAAGACCCTGCTTCCCAAACAGCCTTCAACAGCACACAGTTCTCTGGCTGGATAAAAAAGTAAACAGCACAGAGAAATAGAGACCATTCTTTGTGAAAGTAGTTTTCCCCTCTCCCTCTCCTGTCCTCCACATGGGAGAGATATTAGGCGTTTGTGTTTTAAGGAGCTGTGAAATACATAAACCATGAGCCCCAGGAACGCGAGACCCTGTGGATATGCAGATGGGCTTACTTTGCTGGTGTCAGGGATGCTTAGAGGGAGCAGACGCAGGAGCAGTTCTCATCTAAAGGATTTTCTTAGGAGTGCAGGGGGACAGGGTGGTGGCAGCGAAGAACACCCGGGAGACTCTGAAAAACAGAATGGGAGGAGGGAGAGAGGAGGATAGAGAAAGAAAGGGAGAGAGAACTGACAGTCCCCCGTGGCCTTGTAACTATATCCAGAGTCGGCACGGTGCTCTAAGAGGGGTGGGGGCCCACACAAGGCCTTGCTGATTGGGCAGGCCTGGAGAAGGGCTGGGGGGGCAAAAGGAAGTGACCTCAGCCCAATGAGGCAGCTATAGGGGTGAGGAAGCTGACTTCCTCCCTTGGCTCTCACTAAGAAACAGGCTGCCAGCCTGATTCAGCCTCTGCTACTTTGCGGAATACAAACCCAGTCCTGAAGGCTGCATCAGCGACCGAACACAGCATAACCTACTCTGCAGTCACTTAGACTAACTTTATCTGAATGCCTGTCCCCTGTTCTCTGTCCACTTATTGATTTATTGTTGCTTCTGAGAATTATCTAGAATTTAAATTCACTAGTATAATTGTTTTGTTTTTTTATTATTATTTTGATAAAAATCAATAATTGCCTCCACACGACATTATGTTCTGTTCATTTACCGTTTCATTGTTTCGTACCTCTGTAGTTTTGGTTGTAATTCTTCTGTCCATATTCCAGCATAAACATGGAGCCGTCAGTCGTGGGATTTTATGCCAATATGATGCATCAATCCACATCCTCCCCATTGACATTTTGTACCTTCCTGGCGAATATTGAGTACCAGCAGTCAATATGTCATCTGCATGCCTAAATCTTCACATTCAGTCCACCTCCCACCTCTCAAAAGCGAACAAGATATAAAGGCTTCACTATTCAAATATATTTCAACAATTATCTATATTTTATTCTTATTCTTATCAATCAGAAAAAATTTGGTTCCAAATTTTTAAAGTTAATCTGTGTAAAAGTTTATGTCTAAAACTCATTAGAAGTATATGCTGCTTACGTGTAAAACATGGTAAATATGTCGAGAGATACTAAGTATGGGCCACAAGGTTTATGCTACCAGCGACACGTGTCAGTGATTATTCTGCTCCATATTCTATTCCATTTGAAATACGACCAAGTACCACTTTTTTATTTTTAATTCTGATTGTCAAAATCACCAGGCTTGTCCTTTAAAATTGAAGTATTTCAACCTCTTACCTCCACTTTCGCCTCATGCACCTGCTTACAGACACAAACATAGACATTCTCTCGCACAAGGTCAGTCATGCAGGTGCGGAGTTATCTGCATAATGAAACAGGCCAGGTCTCTAAAGGGACGGCATTGTGTATAAGGGTCAAATGAGGGCTGCGCATATGGTGGAGGAGTGGATCCGGCGTAAGCTGCGGCGAACTTGACCTCAAGTGTGCACATCCTAACACAGATAGGCAAACAGTGGTGATCAAAGAGAACAGCGATCCTTTTGCACGGCTGCATGAATGCACTCGCTCTACCCTCCCGTAACCCCCTGCACCTCTTCCCCTTCCCCCACTTTTTGCTGATGCCTGGTGCTACACTCAGATGCACATGTAGGGTACAGAGTAACTCATCTGTCAAATACATGATCGCAGCAAACACAACACCGACTCGCTCCCTTTTGAACTACTTTGATAGGTTTTTGCCTGTCAAGCAGAGATGTCTGTGAGAACACGGCGATATATGGTGTTTGCCGCTTGTTTCCATGCAGTAAACATTATCAGAAGCTCAGTAGGAAGTATGTACTTATGTTATTGATAAATGATGTAAGGGAAAATCTGGCAAAAAGGAGCTGTATATTATAAAAGTTCAGTGTGTATATGCTTTCTCAATGTTTCTTCCATCACTGCAGGAAATGTTTCAATTCCCTTCTTTTGCTGGAGTATTAAGGATCCAGTTGTCACATGCACTTACAATCAAATCGAAGCCAAAGAAACTGTGATGGCAGCTATTTTTTTTCTTTACTGATCCCATTACTTTGTCTAAAGCCTTACTGCGAACACTAAAAAGGAAAATACAAATGTAGTAATAAATTGACAGTGAAAAAAGATTGCAATAATAGCCCAATGTTACATCCTGCTGTAAAATATAAAAAGGATTACCAGTAAGATGTTTTACATCTATCGTTGCTATTGTCTGGTTTTTAGTTGCTTCATTCTACCTAATTTGGCAAATAGCACACGCACAATAAACTTTCTGCTTGGACACGGCCACGCACAGCTGTTTAGCTTGATTATGTATACATGCTCCCGGTACCCAGGGCCTCTGTGGTGGGCAGTGGGCTGTGGAGACCTGGGGATAAACCCGGGATGAGCCCCTGAGGTATCCACCCTGCCCCCAGACCTGCAGTGATGGGCTCTGCCAGGAGCTTGATGGTGCACGGTCTGGCCCTGTGGCAGAGTGTAAAGCACTTTTATTGACACAGTGGAGAGGAGCACTTTTTTCTGGAAATCTGAGTCAGCGGGTTGCTCCAAATAAAAGTGCACAGTTTACGGTTGTGAAATCTATTTAAAGTTATTGGTGGAGTTTTTGAAATGTACGTGGATTTATGTGTATGTAATCCAGCAGTCACACGGCGTCCGGTTGCATTTTAACATGTTGTTAACACTGTAGCACCAAAGAGTGCAGTATCGCAATTTGATGGTTTATTATACCATGTTTCATGTGCCAGATATTTTATCAATGCATGAAACTAATAAAATAAGGTCTTCGGTGTCTCCTGTGCCAACACTAGAGCTAGAAACATCATCAAGTTGATTAAAAAGTAAGAGAATAGTGGGAAACCAGGGCTGGATCTCAACTGATGTAGCCGTCGCTATATTCATCAATAATATAATTTCAATGTAATATTCAGGCCTATTAAAAAAAGCAGATGATGATATTGGAGACAGATGATATTAAGATATTAATATAGAAAGATCTTTTTAACAAAAATATTCTCTTGAGTGGAAATTCTGATTCTACAAATCTCAAATCCCTCTTCCTCTAGCTAAACCTCTTTTGATGTTATTTTAATTTGCAAATCCTAAAACATAAATCATTATTTGTGCATGTTAATCAAAAGGATGACGTACACCACGATCTTTAGTGAGAACAATTAAAACCCCAACTGGTTATTCAAGTAATGTCTGACGGGACAGGGTCACGTCTTCTTTCTTTTTCCTGTTTGAATCAGAAAAACCTCAGACAGGAGGAAAAAAAACTGTTGGTGTTAGGGTTAAGACCAGAGTGAGACCTTTTGCTACTCCCCGGCCGTTCATGCTCTGTTTATTTTTCCACTCATGGTTCTCTGTGTGTTTGTGTTGTTTCTTCTCCGCAGAGGAAGGACTGAACCATGAATGCAAGCTCTGTAGTCAGTCATTCGACTCACCGGCGAAGCTTCAATGCCACCTGATTGAGCACAGCTTCGAGGGCATGGGGGGAACCTTCAAGTGTCCAGTCTGCTTTACAGGTTTGCACAATACCTTGAAGACAAATCCAGTGAATTAATGAAAAAAAGGAAATATAAATGGGAAATTTGTCATTGTTAACTTTGACAAAAAAAATAAATAAATGAAAAAGCAAGTACAATGTCTTGACCAGTCATACTCAATAAAAATGTAGTTTATTGAGTGAATTTTAGTTTATTTTGTTTGGCTTTCTATCAAATAGGTCAACACAAGGCAGTTCATAATTGAAATGTGCAACATAGTTTAAAGCTATTTTTACATAAAATGCTACAAGGCATAGTATGTATACTTAACAAGCACTGAGTCAATTCTTAGCACACGTCCATTTTGCTGCAGTCACAGCTGCATGTCTTCTGGGGTTTGTCTCCATGTCCACATCTAGAGACTGAAGATTTTGTTCAATTCTTTTTGAAAAATAGCTAACGCTCTGTCATATTGAGAACAGCTAGCAAACATTTAAAAATATTACCAGAAATTCTCAGATTAGGGTCAAATGTATTCTCATAATGAATATGAACATGCTCCTAGCCTCTGATATTGTCATATTTTTAGGGATTTTGTCCTGCTGGAATGGTGAACCTCCACCCCAGTATGAAGTCTTTTGTAACTTTTAACAGGTTTTCTTCCTTTTTTTAATAAGTTCATGCATTGTGCCATGTGTTCTAAACAGTTTTTCACAATGTGTGCTGGGTGTTCTGTAGGACTTCTGGCAAACTTAAAGCTGGACTTTCTGCCTTTTCTCTTATTACCTATCCATCTCACACATTTTAGTTTCTAATTTAAAAAAAATAATTATTGCAAAAAATCTTTCCACTTCATAATTATGTTCTACTTTGAGTTGGGGGGTTTTTTCACAGAAGATCCCTATTAGGCACATTGAATGTTGTGATCTAATGTCTAAAAATGTGAAAAAAGTTCAAGGGATACAAATACTTTTTCAAGGCGCTGTAGCTTCTAAACGAGTCTTGAAAGGTCAAGCAAGCCAGCCGTATAAAGCTGATAGCAGTTTGCACCATGTGGCTTTTTGTTTCGTCAAATTGCCTCAAAATCAAGGCCAAAGAAGTGTCACAAGGTGAAAGGGGGGGAGGAAGAAAGACGGGGAGAAGGGGTGCGGGGGGCTAAGACAGTGTGAGCTGAGGGGAAATGGGGGGATGGAGGAGCGGAGAAAGAAAAGGAGATGTGCTAATTGTGGATGGCAGTGGTGCTGATAGCTGTAATGATCTCATCTGTCTCTGTGCGTGGAGGTGGAAGGACCGGACTCCTCCTGAGAGAATAGCGCCCTCCTTCAGTGTCAACAGGGTTAACTATCTCTATAATGAAATCTGCAAAGTCGTTAACTTCGGCTCTTCACTCTTTCTCCCTTCTCAGCTCTTTACTCTTCCTAACACTTTTTGGGTCCAGCTCATTTCCTCTTCCTACTTCCTCTAACCCCTCTGCCGCCCCCAGCTTCATCCATGCATCGCACAATAAACTCATTTGCCTCATGTCTGCTTGTTAGATCAATTAATATCATTACTTACTGTTCTGCATCTTTTCGTCTTCCCAAACGTCTTCATCCGCCTCAGTTCACAGCTTCCTTCCATGCACTCCCCTCCTCTACTCTGCATCACTGTTTTTGGCCTTATGCCTCTTTTAGAAGAAGCCTATTGATATTTCCCCCCCCACCCTCCACCCTGAAACTCCTCTCCCTCCACCCCTCACAGGGGTCCAGCCATTTAATATACAGAGCATGCCTCCTTCATCTGAGCCTTCATTTTCCAGCGCCCGTCTTTGACAGACAGGTCCCCCCACTCCCTCAGCGTCCATATCGATCACGGCACATGAGAGAGAGGAGGGATAGAGGGAGACAGAGAGAGAGAAGAGGGGGGATGCTAGGAGGAAGGGAGAGGGAAAGAGGTAGAGACAGAGTGCCCCCTCAGGACAGCGGTCGCGGAGCAGACAGACAGATGGGCGAAGAGGCCTGTGGTAGCCGGGAAGCCGTGCGATGGAGAGTACAGGATGAACTGAAAGGCCTCCCTCTGTTGGGGATGCGGGGGACAGGGAGGCCGAGCTGAAGTCAGAGCACTTGGAGGGAACAGAGCAATTGAGAGATTAGCTGACAGCTGTCCTTGAATATATTTCTTCAAGCTGAGTCGAAGGAAATAAAAGAAAGAAGACATTTGTCCCTCATTTAGCTGGACATAAACTTTATTTTTCAAACTTTCTAATTGACAAAACATACAAAACCTCTAGGGTTTCTAAAAAAAAAAAGATTGTATTTTATTTTTAACAATTGGACTTAATACTTTATTTCTATACTCTGGATTTCCATGGACATCTTTTTAGTGCAGTGCCTTAGAAAAGCCCTTGTGCAGCTTGAGCTATGAAATTTATTGGTGAGTTATGTGATAAACCAACACAATGTAGTTTGTAATTGTAAAATTAAACAAATATAAGACATGGTTTCCATACATTTACACATTTTTAATGTGCGGCATGCATGTGTATTCAGCCCCAGTGAGGGGTACAAATTTATACCACAGTTTGCAATAGTACTGTCAATACACCTTTTCTTCTAAATGATTAATAAATAGTTAATGCAACTGTTATTAATCAAGAAAAAAAATCATGAACCATTAAGGTGCCTTTGTTAAACCAAAAGACAGGAGTGACTGTTTTTTTGCCCGTTGAGTGGTTTAAATAAATATTGTTAGCCATTTGTAAATGCTCATGTATGAAGACAAATTAACTTATTTTGCAAAGTAAATTTTTAGACATTCTGTTTCTTTCATTGGGGACTGTCATTTTTTGCATTCACAGTTGGGTGATAATTACTTGAACTATACCAAAACTACTGCTTGCCCGGGTTACTAAAATACATTACTTTCATAGATTTAAAGGATGCCTTCAGTAGATGGAATGAGTCCGAACATGAAAGCAAAACTTTGATCAAACTAGGTGGTGGCAGGGCCGTTGAGCGCGCTCGTTTAACAAGGTTCCTCTTTGTTTAAAAGCCCATTCCCCCTCAGTGCACATGTTTCGGTTTGATCTGCCCCCTTGTGACCCAAAACGCAGTGGGAGGCCAAGAGTGATTGTCATTCTCTCTACACACCTGATTATCCCCAATCTAAACTCTTGGGAGCAGAAGGGAGGTTGAAGTGGCGAGAGGACAGCATCGCACTGCCAAAAAAAAAAAAAGATTGGAGAAAAGTATTAGGGAAAGTAAGTTAGAGACAGTAGATAAGGACAGACGAATGTAGAGGAGAAAAGGAGACAAAACTTAAAGGAAGCTGAGAAGGTTGCAACTGGCAAGTTTGGATGTGAGATGAAAGGAGGGAAGTGGAGGAGGAAAAGAGAGCTGTGTAAGGGAGGGAGGGTAAATGGAGAGAGGTCCATAAGCCCCTGGATGATGAGAGAGAGGCTGACTCTCCCAGGACAGATTTGACAGGTTTCAGAAGTGGGGGAGCCTGCAGCTAGAAGTGTCTGCCTGCACCCTTAGGAGCTGTAGGGAGGGCTGGTGTGGAAATTGTGATTGGGAATATGTGCTTAAGACAAACAAAACAGAAGAAAGTGTGTCTGATGAAAGTCCTGTGTATATATGTGTGTGTGTGTGCACTGTTTTTTTTTTTCGACTTATGTCACCACATGAGGAACAAACTTGAAAAACTACAGGATGCACTGCCTTAAAATCCACACAAGTGTGACAAATAAGGTAGTTTAATTAGCTTGTTGTTTAGTTGCAGCTCACATGCTGCTGCTATGTGAAGGTAGGTTCATGACAACTTAGACACAGACGAAGAAAACAGAGGACTAAGCTTTAACTTGGAACTCACAGCTATCTGCTTGCAGCTCTGCATCAACTCCCAATTTGTTTGTTTCGCCTCAGAGCCCTCAGATAAGGTTTCGTGTTGTGAGTTCTCAAATTAAGCAGAAATGAGCACATGTAGGCTAGACGGATAAATAAATGAAAACGAGAACGGAAGAAGAGGGGGGGCGGGAGGGATAAACTTATTTTTTTTCTCCCTACACAAACAGCTTAGTATTGGTGCAGTGCAGCCTGCAGAGAGCACCACCCTGCCAAAATAAAGATGAGCTGGGGCCTGTAGTAAAGGAGACGTCTGCCATGCGCGGCCCATGAGATCTAATCAGAGGGCTTAATATCCCCCACAGCGAGAAGACCTTGGCCCCTCAGCCCCCTCAGCCCTGACACCCCTGATGCCCAACCCGGCTCAGCGCTCTGTGCAGCTCTGTGCAGCTTGGCTCTGCTCTGGCTCTGTGGCCAACAAACTCCACAAAGTTTGCTCTCTCCTCTCTCCCCTCTCACACTCTCAGCAGGGAGAGACACAATGGCCAGCCGTTGATCCTGTTTGGATGTGGGTTTTTTTTGGATTATTTCCTTCCCGTTTCTTTCTATCCTCGTTTCAACCCTCCAAGAAGAGATCTGTCTGCACCTTCCTCCCAGCTCCTTCGGAAGTAGCAATGCAGTTGTAAATGTTATCATACTGCCAAATGCCAGAACAGGGGTCCCATCTTAGTGCATTTTACTTATCCTTTTATTGCAGTGCATTTTTTGCATGTTTCATGCCGACGTGACAGACAATCACAATGGACAAAGCTTGGCTTTTATGACATAAAACAAGATATGTAACTTCTGCAAGGGAAGATTTCTGAGCATTTGCAATGCCTTGAAAAACTCTTAAACCTTTTCATAATTTATCACATAACAACTGCATGGAAGCATTTCTTTTACATGCACAAAGTAGCGCATAGTTGTAAAGTGGAAAAAAGAATCCCACTTTTGTTTCATGTTATTTTTAATTTTTTATAAATATCTTGAAGTCCTGCAGAGGTATTAAAACATAGCCACAGTGTAATGCTGCCAATGCGTGACACTTCTGGACTGCTTTACAAATGACGTATTATTTGTTTTCTTTTTATGTCATCTGATCAGATCATGTAGTTCTGCATGTTCAAATGGTTTATGACAAACAGCAAACGTGAAGAAACAGATACTTTTTTTTACCATACTTTTTAACAATGGTTTTCTTCTTTCCATTCAGAAAGACAGGTCAGATTTTTGTAATGCACAACTGTACAATGTCAACAGATTTTCCCACATTAACCGTGGATTTCTGGAGGTCCTTTAGAGTTTCGCTGGGGCTTTTAGCGGATGCTCTGATGAGAGCTTCCTTTATTTGCTTAAGCTTTATTTAACCGGGTAAACCAGTTGAGAACCGATTCTAATTTGATTTGGTCAAAAGCTTCAGTAAGGCAAAACATTCCAAAACAATTATATTGCAAGGATATTCTAATAGAAATGTTTTAAAGACACTGGAATCTTTGCTGCACAAAATTTGTAAAATACTTTAAACGGAATCATAAAGAAATCCCAATCATAATCACTGATTGGAAATTATTTTTTGCAAACGTTAACAAAAGTAAACATGTAGGTGTTAAGGCAACAATGGGTCAAGGGACCTCAGATGTTTGTCCACAAGGCCCACTGTAGCACAAGACGTGTGTCTATTTTGGTTGTATTTTACCCAACATGCCGTGTGTTCTACTCTACACAGTGCTGGTGTAATTGCAGCTTGGTAACTTTTGATTGTAGTTGGTGTCTCTGGACTTTATTTATGGGCATCAGAGTAAAAGGGGGATAAATACAAATGCTCAACATGCTTTTTTGATTTGATAAAGAATTAAAAAAACAATTTTGAATTTTCTTCCACTTCACAATTATGTACTGCTTTTTGTTGGTCCATTTTGTCAAATTCCATTTAAATAGTAGTTTGTGGTTGTAAGATAACAAAATGTAAAAAACTTCAAATGCTTTTTCTCCTTTGTTGAGACGGCAGCTCGTATACATAAAAATAATACCCTTTTTTAATATTTATTAACCCTGCTATTGTTTAACTAGGCCATTAAAACATTAATAGCATTATATAATTTTTTACTTTTAATTAGCCATCACTTTCCTTATGGATGTCAGTGAATGTCAGCCTACAACTGGTAAATGCAAAACTGATTACAAATTTGCCCCTCATTGGACCAGAATTACACGTTAACAGCGAGTAACATCTAACTTGACATCTCAGTTGTGTTTGGCTATGCTGTATAGTATTTGAAGGCCCCCCAAGTCTCAGATCCATTTTTATTTTTGCTGTATTGACTTTTTCTTCCTCCAGCCAAAGACATAATGAAGGCTTCCTGCAGCTGCTCTGACCTGTTTCTGTACTGTATATGCAGACAAAAAGCAGCTGAAGGAAAGGGCCATTGTTTATCAGCACAATTTCTGCTTCAAGCGGACGGGTTCCTCACGGAAAATTGTTGCCGTTTTTGGAGCATAAGGGAGAGCCCAAATAAGTGTTATAGCTGAGGTCTTAACCTGGAGTCGAAATGTTTTGTCACCAGTCGTAAAACTGGCAGTTATGTTTATCCTCATATTGCTGTGGTCGTTAGTCTCAGAAATGGGCCATGGAGTTGCTGTTTGTTCATTAGAGGAGGTTTGTTCATTTGCGGTTAACATCGCTGCCATGTTCCACAGACAGCTGCCACCTAGGCATTAGCAGTCTGACAGCGTCCCCGCAGCGCGTCTGCTATGGATCTAAACTTTTATTTCCCAGGTCAGGGAGTGTGACATTCACCGAAGCCGAATGTTTCTCAACCTTACACCGCTCAATAATTAATAATCGCTCTCCCAGGTGAGCCCGACTCCTTACATGTTGAAGTTGTACATCCACGGCATGGGGCCATAGTGAGCCTTAAAGCCTTCTGTCTGACAGACGCCTCACCTTTTGTGACTGTTTCTTGTCTTCCTCTGTCACCCCATGGCCACCAGTGCATCCATTTAAAAACAAGTTATTTTGAGTTGTAAGAAATTCAAATGAAGCCCCCTTGTGCTAACTTTTCCACGGCAACCAGACCTTTGAGATTAGAAAGCCATCTTTAAAGCACAGGGATACGGGATAACAAACGGTGTGTTTGAAGTGCTCCTTGGAGGGCATACCAACACAAGTCGCTCAGGCGCACACAGTCGCATCCCCACTTAGCTTTTTTAATGTTGACCGTGGCTTAATTAAAGCACAAATGTATGGTATGTGTTTTAAGCTCCTGTGACTTGTGTGTTTATATGTTGGTGAGTTATAATCTGTGCCTGCATAAACAAGTAGTGGAGCACCATGAATATTTATACTGTCAATATACTGTAATTAGTGATGTAGACTAATGGAGGCCATGTTTTGCACTTGAAGCCATGCCAGTTTTTGTGGTTGTTTATTTCCCGGCTTGTTGTCCCCACAGCAGTGCTAAATAAAGAGCATCATTATTCCCCAAACGTCATGAATTTAACCAGCACCAGAAATGTGACCGTTCTACTCCATAGAAACTGTTTTATCCCAACCAATATGTAGTGCCAGCCACGTTTATTAGCACTCCTGGTAAAGAGAATTAAAAAGGCCTAAAAGAAGTTCATCTTTTATTGCAGTAGCATGATTTCATACAAAACATTAATGAAAAATCCCACCTTTCGGTGAGGTAAGACCTCACACATTGGAAGCTAATTGCTTTGAACAAACTCACGTATCCTACAACTTAGCTCAATCTGTAACAATTGCTTGCAAAATAAAAATGTAACCAAAGCATTATCTTTAATTTATACTTTAGTTTCTCAAGGCAAATAGTTTCTTAGTGTCCATGACTTTTTGTTTCCCAGAGGCATACATAAAAATGGCACAGAAGTTGATTCCTTTTAGCCACTGAACACAAAGCTAGACAAGGACCCATTTTTAACTTTCCATTAAGCATAGAGGCAAAACTATCTCCATAGTTCACTGTTAGTTTTTATATATAGATGTTGGCTCACCAAGTCTCTTGAAAATTGATTAGATGCTGTCTACATGGCAGCTGCTTTTTGGGACACTGCCAGGAAAAAAAAACTTTTACGCATCTGGAATGTAAACATGTAGACTTGCTCCATGCAAGTGGAACTGAAACTGTGTCTTTGGCAAAGAAGTCTGTCCTTCCTACTGCTAAGAATGGTGGAGGAGCTATGATTCATTGGGCTTATTTATTTTTCAAAGACCGTTTCTACTGCTCCTGGACTTTAACTGGGTCTGTGATCTGAACTGAAGAGCCTTAGATTCCAGATGGGTTTGGTGTTGAACAAAAGGTTAATATATGGAAAATAGAGATAGACAATTATCATATCCTTCCCCTTTATAATGATTTTTATGGTAACAACAATAAATTGCAATGGGTCATTTTCCTAAACCCCAAAACTGACTGGGATTATTTTTATTTTTCCCACTATTAGATCCATGAGAGCATCAGTAGACATAAATGTTTTTGAACATTTAAATAAATGCCGTTATTGCATGCTGTTTAACAATAAAGTCACTTCTTAATGTATCTGGGGTCCTGAGGCCTCCCAAATCATTAGGTGTCCTTTTGTCGAGAACCATATTTGTGCTTTGTGAGGCTTTGGTTGCAGTGGCCTTAAGACACCATTTTTCAGCTTATTCCAATAGACATGGTTCACCACACACAGAATCAACCTTCCTCTTATCATTACCAAGTTTGTGCAATTAAACCTGGCAGCCACTGTGTGTCTGTAAAATGTTTATGTAATCATTTATTTGTAATTAAATCATTTTCTTCACTGTTTGAAAAATCATTAGTCTGTTTTATTTAGGCAGATGCACTTACTGTGCTGTCTATTTTGATTCATCAGCAAAGTGAAGATGCATTTACAATCTTTGTTTACTATTTTATGTTGTTTTTTTTCTGCAGTGTTTGTCCAGGCCAACAAGCTCCAGCAACACATTTTCTCTGCTCACGGTCAGGAGGATAAGATCTACGACTGCTCACAGTGCCCACAGAAGTTCTTCTTCCAAACAGAGTTACAGGTGAGCTTTTGAACCCAGGCGTAGCCCGCCAGGAAAGACAAAGAGACAGCCAATCACCGAGCTCAGCTCCACAAGCGCTAAACACGGGGCTCCGGCTATCCTCCTCCGCTCCGACTGGGACAGGCGACTCAGAAGGAATTATTTCAGTCTGTTTCCAAAACTCATTTGTGATGTGCAGATATGATTTGATTTGCTTATTAGACCAGCCGAGCACTAAAATATCTGGAATTAGAGGATTAGCGGAATGCTCATTTTTGAAGAGGTAATTACATACAGTGCAGAGGCAAAAACACGGCTGAGTCAATATGCCTGCATCTCCCCTCCTAATCACAGAGGAGGCCTCGTGGCTAAATATGAGCTCTGTCCTCAGGGAGTCGGTATCTGCCCTTCAACAAAGTTACTAGTTGGACTTATGAACTCGCAATGTTAGAGAGATAATCCATTTTCTAGCAATCTTTTCCTCCGCTCCTTGGAGAACCTGAAAAAATGAAACAGACCTTATTATATTATTTCACTGTGGTGGTGTTTTCGAGCAGCTCTGTTTTGTTTGGGGGATTCTCTATTGTGCACTTCTCATATCCAGATCCCTTTCTATTACCTTTTTGAAACCAAATCACTAAAATATGAACATTCTATAATTGCGGTGTTCAAAAGTGCTGAAATTATATTTTTTCTTAATTTAATGTTGTAAAAGAGGCAAAAAGCTCCTCCTGTGGCATTGACCTGGATCTTGGATTATGCAGCGCAGCGCAGTAGCTGGTAGCCAGAGGAAGCGCCCATTGATTGGGAGTGATTTTCATATTGAGATTCAGGTTGTAAACACATAGGTGTGCGTCTGCCAGGAGGAAGGTGAATGTGATCATTATTTGCTGGTCATTCCAGCAACGGGAACATGAATAAAACAAGTCCTGATCCGCCGACAAGCAACTCTGCAGCAGGGAAGATTATATGAAAAGCCTCAGCAGCACCCCACCCATTGTTAATGCCTTTCAGTCACATCAAGCCCCCTTAATTTGTCACGTTTTCATTCCTCATTGGTACAAGTGTTTTCTATATGGCACGGGTTGCGAGAGATACCTGTAAACAATCTCAAATAACCTGGGGATGTTTTCCTACTTTTTTTTTTTTTTTATGTTTGACATTTTCAGGAATGAAGTGATCTCCACCTCCCGGAGGTAATGTTTCATGCATGATTATATTGTTTTACTGCGTGTGAAAAGACAAGTGCAGTACATGAAAGACCTATAGCATTCTGCTGTGAAACAGGGGGTTATGAAAGGAGAGCAAGAATGAGCTTGGGGGATAAGACAATCATTATCTCCAACCTGTTCCGTGCTCTTCCGACGGTCCCGTGTGAGCGCATGATGACATGATCTCAAACACACGTGCTGTACATATAGATACACGCGTTGCTTCTTGTAAAAGCAGATACTTAAAGAAAATTAAGTTGTCATGTGGTGCCCTTTTTAGAGTTTTTACTCGCAGTGCTTTGCAGCAGCAATAATAGCTATTGTTCTTATTTTGTCGTGTCGCAACCACAGATCCTTAAAGAACTCTGTGTTAGTTTCTGTAAAAGCGTTGAAACAGCAGGTAGACATTCACCTTCTGGGAGGGCAATTACCCTGAACAGACAGTCAGAGCTATAATAGAATAGTTTGTATTTCTGGATCAACTTCTTGTGTTGGAACAATCTTGTCAAACGGACGACGAATTGACAGATTTAAAATGTGTTTATATTGATGTGTCCATTGTGCTTCCACTATCCCCACCATGTTGGTGGCAGCATGATGCTGTAAAGAGGCTTCCCCATAAGACCTTCTGCTGTAGTTGCAGCAAAATGCTTTTCTATAAAGTGTGGAATGAGGGAGCTTAATACATATGTAGTCTCGTTTTTCAGGGGGGGGTTTATTTCTAAAGATATTCTCTTTAAAAGTGATATTTTCCACTTTGCGGTTGTACGTTGTTTGTGGTTGCAACTTGACGAAATGTGAAAAAGTTCAAGCAGTATTAAGATTTTTTGCGAGGCACTGCAAATTTAGTTTTTCCTGAACTTATGAACTGCTTCAGGATTTTATTTACATGCATAGCTAAAACTTGACAAATTATGAAAGAGGCCTTGTGTGCTATGGTTGTTTCTGTCTGCCATTTGCCAACCTTTTCCCATCAAGATATCTGCCTGATACAGGGCGCTTTTTTGTAGTCTGTCTGAACTGGAACTTTCCTCTAGCAGAAGAGAATCCTTTCTTTGCTGAGTTTGGAGTCTCTCCCTGATCCTCCCTGACTATCTGGCCCACTGGCTGGCTACCTGGACCCCCTCATCTTTCACAGTAGTGGGAAGGGTCAAAGGGCCAGTGCAAGCTGGGGAGAGGAAGCAGCAAGGAAACAGAGAGCTGCCATGGCAGGTAAAGCAAAGCAGGGAAGATATTTTATTAATTCGCTGCTGAGATCCTGAAACAGACCAAAGGCTGTGACAGGTATCCAGTGCACCACTTCGTATCCTCCCCCCGTGAACTCTACCCTGTGAGGGGCTAGCCAATTTTCGCCAGCCTGTCGAGATGGATGATGGGGGAGCATCCATCTAATCAGCCCTCCCAGGACCCCCCGCCCGGCTGCCCCCCTCAGACCGACCAGATTGACTCACTCCTGGGTCTGCGTGCCCCAGAATCTGGAGTCCAGTGGAGAAAAACCTCTCTTGCTCTTCTTTTCTGTTTCTTCAGTTTTTCTTTTTCACCATTTTTACCTTGACAGAAAGTAAGCGGTGAGATGTATAGACCTCTACTCCACCTGAAAGTGTGCAGAGGACTCCCCTCTAGCATCGCAAACTCATATGGTCTCAACTTTGCTTATCGCTTTCTTTCAATAAATTAAAATGAAATACTGAGCAAAACTATCAAATAAACGGCTGATTTTGAGGGCAGCCTTGATGCTTGAACAGCCTCTCACTGACCACATGAATGACGGTATATCCTCTCACCCACTTGACCTTAGTTCTCCCTTCTGTCCATTCATAAGTGCCTGAATGGCTCTGCTAAAGAACACATTACAATGTGAACCTGCCCCTTTTTTGCGGTTTTAGATGCAGTTGCATTTTGCATGGCTTCAAAGAACTGAGCCACCAACAATGGTGCTTGGCTGGATTAATTAACCAGATTCATTAACTGATAGATCCCTGGCATCAGCCACAGCTTTAATCTAACATTTCTCACAGTGCAACTCATTTGTATTTGTTTGTGAACGTCCACATAGGCATAACTTCAGTGTTGCACCGACTGCTGAATGGCTGCAATCAGGAGGATTTTCTCTCAATGATCCTCTAAGGATGAGACAAAGAGGCTGAAGTTGCTCAGAAGCAACCGGGTTATATTTTCCGCACAAAATTCCCTCAACCCTTCCGAGCTGCTGCGACGTCTATTCTTTCCGTCGTCCGATTTCTTTAGGTTGCTGTAAGGCACAGAGTATTGTAAGTCTCGCTGTGATCGACAGAGAAGCGCTACGATCTGGGTGCTCAACGACTTCTCCCTCCCCTCAGACGCCCGCAGGACACGCACCTTAATTGGAGCATCTTTTTTTTTTCCTAAAAAAAAAAAACGGATTTCTTCAAAGACAATCCAAAGCACCCCAGCCTTAATGAGTGCTGAAAGTGACAAGAGCACATCTGCATCATTTTCTACCGCCCCCCCCTCACAAATGAGATTCTCTGCTCCCCGTGTGATGGCCATTATTGCCAAGCTGTGACCAATTCAACGGTTTTAATTAAGCATATTTATAGGTTTCACGGTCACCAGGTCAGCGTAAACAGCTATGTTTGTCATAACGCAGGGAAAAGAACGGGAGAGATGGATACTCTGAGAGAGCCCAGTCTGCGGCAAAAACAGCAACAGAGTGGGTTCTTTGAGCATTAGAATGCATCGAATTACTTTTTTTCTTATTTTTCAAATGACAGCTCCCAAAAATGACATTTTAGACACTTCTTTTCTTTCCCTCCCTCCACCTTTCAAAGCTGTTCTTTAGTTTGACGCAGGAGACCTAATTCCCCAGAAGTTTTTCTATTATTAATTTTAAAGTATGCCCCGGAAAAATGCCCTAACTGCCCCGAGTCCCTAATGTGTCATACAAAAGCAAAGCTTTATGCATTTGTCCCCAAGTGGCTCTCAAACACCAAATTTCTCCTGAACGTCTTGATCTGCCAAGTGTGACAGCTCTTCACACATTTGAAAGTGGCAAATATATATTTATATTTCCTTTCATATGACAACTTGTTTTCTTCTTCATCACCCCAGGTTCTTGGAATCCTGGCACTGTTTCAAACAGCGGCACGGCAAAATAAAACAAGAGCGAATTAGGGGGAAAAAAACAACTTGTGAGGCGCAATCATTAATATTTAAGCTTATTTATAATTACGTACCAGTCTGAGCGCTGTTGCTGCGTGCTGTAAACGAGCACATATACCGCCTTAGATGGCTTGTGATGTTTATCACAATAGTTGTGTTCTACTTTTGTAGGTGGATCAGAATTAGACAGCATGACAGACCTAATGATCCTGGGAGGATATTCTCTTTCGCAGTGCGTGTATATATGAGACTGTGTTTGTGGGTATACATCTGTGTGCTTCCTCTATGTATTTGTCTTTGTCTCCATCTCTCTCAGGGTCTGATATGTGCATGCAAACACAATGTCTGGAGGGAGACATGACAAAAACTCCCAGAAGCCTTTGAGCTCCTCTGTTTTTTTGTCCTGTTTTTTTTTCCTCTGTTGCACCATTGGGGAAAGTTAAATCCAAACAAAGAGGAGACGCTCGGTGTACTGCGCTCGAATCCATCACCGGATCCTTTCCTCAAACGTGTCTCTTTTACTTTACTTGGTTGACTTTTTTAGCAACTTTGATAAAAACAATTTGGAGCATTTCTCAAGGAAACTCATGCAGTTTTAATTTTCTGTCTGTAGTGATTTGATTTTCAGGTTAGCAGAACGTATCAGAGGACACAGTAAGCGGCATCGGAACAACGATTCCAGGCGGAATTTGGTTGTCATATTTTACAAACACTGAAGTTTAACTTTTGCCATTTGGAAAACAGGATGTCTAGAGAGTCACAGACAAACGTGGAAATTTCTCAGTTATATATATTTTTTTCTATTTTATGAAAATAAGCGTATGCAAAAAATGCATGTGCACAATTAGCACATATTTGTATTTTCAAACTTCATTCCCTGTCCCTTTGGCAGAGATGTTGACTAAGGTTTCAGACTTGAACTCAAACTCTACTTAAGTAAAATAAAAAAAACTTTAAATTTGACTTAGATTCATGCTGTAAACACTTCAGACTTGACGTAGACTCGGACTCCTAGCCCCAAGTGTCATAAGGTCACCTTATTTCCTGTAACAAGCAGTGAAATCATGCTAGCATGTAATCGGCTCTTGTGGTCTAAATAACCCAAGAACCCACCATACCAAGACAACAACAAGACTAAGACTTCAAGGGAAGCTAGACCAAATCCAAGACTATAAAGGAACGAGACCAAACCCAAGGTCAAGACTAACTAATTGTAATGATGAACCATCTTTTTCTGTAATGTTCTCTGCAACAAAATTTAGGTGATCACAAACCCAGATAACCAACTGCATGCAACTTATCCAGCAGATTTGACAAGCTGTTAAAAAGTTAAACAGATGAGCCAGACAACTCTGAGAGTAAATCCATCCATCTAAGCGTTAACTGACTTGGCATTAGCTGCAGGCAGAAGGAATGGAGGCGACAGGTGGAGGTGGAGGACTTAAATCACTTAAGAGTTCCTTCATTCTGTGTACTGTAGAGACAGACAAACATCCATACATCTGCAGTGGAAAAGGTTTTCCCTCGTTTTCACATCCCTATTATCTTCTATTCACCGACACAAAGGAGCACATGAGGCACAATTGAACTTTTTTTTAAGTAAAAAACTTTATTTTTTGCAGCCAGCACCTTCATGCTAAGTTGCCGTAAAAAGAGGACGGTGCAGCTGTTGTCTTGACCAGACTTGAGGTAAAAGCTGGAGTCTAACATGTGTAAGAGCAAGAGAAGACTGAGTTTAAATGTAGCTGAGATTCAGAAAAGACCAAGACTTTTAATCCTGAGTCCTACACCAGTAATATAGACTCTCATAGTTAATAAGCTGCATTTGCATATTTTTGTGTAAAAGGATGTATTTCATTGTTAGCCAGTGATCTTCAATGGTGGTGGGCTGTTATTTGTTTTAGAACAACCTGTTTGTGTTTGCTGTAGCATCATAGCAATTACCACATTATAACAGACTGCATTACATGTATTGAAGAATAGACTTTATCAGTCGGTACTTTGATATTTGGTTTCATTTACTCACTACACAGTATCCAGTATTTATTTATGAAGAAAGAAACTGTTCTATATCTTTTTGTTAACTTTATATAAACATTGTGCTGCATAGAAATCAACTAAATCAAACATTTTCAGCAGCCTAGATGGTTGAAACAAAATAATTTGTGTGATGAAAATATCCTGCTTTAATTCTTGTAGCCTGTTTTGATGGTGGTAGTGAGATTGTCTGGGACCATTTTCATAAACTCAGGCTTTGTAGTGGTCTTTTGGTAATCCAAATTTAAGAATATTTTTAATGCGTTGGTGTGACTTTAAGCTCATCTTTCTTATTACATGTTCCATATTTAAAGCCTACATGGTCTGTACTATAAGAAGGAAACATTTGCACCTATACCTGTGAGCTAGAACGATTGACCAACTCAAGTCTGGAATTTCGGCAACAATGGCAACAACTTTGGGACAACATTGAAAATAATGTGTCACCTCGAAGTACTTTTTTTAATATCATTTTTGCCTTGACTCGTACAATAAAACACCCCAAAATAACTATCTTGAAGAACTATGAAAAAATGTTTTAAAGAATTTTGCCCACATCTATGATCATATCCGCCACTGCCGCAACAGTTGAAAAGCAGGGGTGCACTCTGAAATATCCCCAGTCAAAGTCTGTCCCTGACTGAAGTGGTTAAATGTGAAAGTAATTGTGTTTTGTTTCTGGGACTGACATGCGGAACCCCACGGACCCCATCTCCCTCCCAGTGACAGGCAGAGATCCTCCCCCCTCGCTCTGTCTAATTAGAGGATGTAGCCCAGGGCTCGTGTCCCAGGAAGACCCATCCCCCTCCCAAGATGGTTCCCCTAAGAAAGCCCTTAATTGGGTTCTTTAGTCATAGACTTCATTTTGGCTGGAAAGGCATCTGTGTGTTGCTATCACCTCACAATACAGTTTGTATCGCTCTCTTGTGTTTTTTCTATTCCTCTTTCTCTCCCTTTTTTTCTCCCCCTCACTGGCCTTCCCTCCATCTATGCTCCTCTCTCCCTCTCCCACTCTCTCCTCACTTAATGAGGCCCCATAATAACACAGCAGTTGTGCAGTTGTTTTGCTACCTCAGTCAAACAGCGGGATCACTGCATAGTGTGTTTCTAGTACCATTCACTTGTCTACTTAGACAGGGTAATGAGTATCATTTGGAGGTACAAAAGACCCGGTACCACAAAAAAAGCGGTGCTCCGTCATCTCCGGTTACACCTCAGAAGTGTTTGCTCCGGGTGCTTAGATGTCTCAAAGTGTTTCAAACGTTATGGATTCAAGATGTATTTTTATAGCCGCTCAGTGTGGCTACATGGAATACAGTGAAATCCATTGCTGTTGTCATCTCCGTCCTCGCCTAGTGCTGTTACAGTATGACCATGACTCCCTGGGCACCTGCTTCAAACAAGACTGTCTGTTACCAAGGAGACTGGGATGGTTGTGGTGCAACAGTGTTTTGGGTCAACCCTCCCCATGGTCCGATAAGTGATGACTGTGGAGAATGCCAGCTGCTGTTTTATTTATTTATTTATTATTTGATTTTTTTTTTTTTTTTTTTTTGTAATATCCATTGGCTAAACTAGCCAGCAGTAAGCCTGGCCTGGGGTCAGAGCAGGGAAGGATTACTCCCTTGGTGGACCGTTCGACAGTAGGGAAAGCACAAAGGAAGGACTGAGTCGATACTGGACAACAAGTTCAACACACCATTAAAGTGCCAGAGAGAATGCAATACTCCTGTCTTTCCCTGGAGTTTGTTTTTTTTCTCCCAAATAGCAAAAAGACATTTCAAATTATATCACAAATCTCACACAATTACTCATAATTCTGGTCATTGTTCCTGGACAAACAACATTTTTAAGTGACATAAAACATTAAAACGTTCAAAGACAAAGTTAGTTTGTAGAAATATTACTGCTGGCTGAAAGCTAAAGTATTCCCTTCACGCTACTGCACATCTACCTTGAAGCTCAGTGACGCAGAGTGATGGAGGAATAATGTTCCGCCATCGCCTCCGGTTGATCACCTCACAAGTGATGCGAGGTTGGCCCGGATTTTTTATTTACATGTTAAAACATTTTATCGCATGTGTGTTGTGGCTCTCATGGACATTCAACTGTCTTCCAAGAATCGCAGCAATCACCAAATCATTTCAACGCCACACCAAAAATAATATACGATACTTCTTTATATGTGGCATTCAGAATGGGAGTACATCAGCAACACACACCCTTCAGAGACGCAACCTGAATCCTGTCATTATGGTTAAACTTGATCAATACTCCACATAAAAAGCGGTGGCTGCAGTTTTCTGCTGAACCATTACCTCCAACTGAGTTCTTAAACATTATTGGCCTAATGCAATCACCAAATCATAATATTCAATCTTGTAGTCAAAGCCATGTTTCGCTGCTTTTTTAGGTTCTGTTATCTGGTATTGATTAACAATCAGCTGGTTACAAACATTGTTTGCTGCTTAAAGGTGCATTAAAGTCCAACTGAGTGGAAAAAGATTTTCTACAAAAACACAGAATGAAACTGATAGGCGCTCCAACTGGAGGAGACTTTTACTGTGGTTTGTTGTCACTTCTCTGAGGCGGCACTATGTTTGTAAAATATTAAAAATAATTATTATGTTCAGCCAGTTGAGAACTGGGTCTGACGCCATCCTGAAATAAACACTTGAACCACTTTGATGGGAAAATTCAGTGTAATATTGTTGAGCATTTTTTTAAGTCATCATTATTTTATGCTTTAAATGAATTCAGTCATTCAATGCAGTGATAGAGGATGTGTACAAGTCTGTTTTAGAACTCCCCATTGTCCAGCAGCAGCTAATTATATACTTAGTGCATGACTGCATGCACTTTCAGAGCCAATAGGCAAGGGAGCCATTTGTTTTGACTCTGGATTGATGTTTAAATTTTCATGGGGATAAAAGCAAAAAATAAAACATTACTGTGTTTTAAATTAGACTCCTTTAACATAACCAAAAATATATTTGTGATTTTAACCAAGTTAAATTTATGTTGTTCTATTATAATTTCCCCGAGAACTATTCAGTCCAATTATGACCTGTGTGGGTTTTTTTTAATTATGTTTCAATGTGAAATTAATTTTGTTGTGCAATAAGTTCAGGAATAATCATTTTATTTCCTGTAAAAAAATATTCATTAGTGCATTTTATAACAATAATGTACGTATTTCCCAAGTATATGCAACACATAATTGTGAATAAACTGCCTAGAAAATAGATTTTAAAAAAATAAAGGCTGCATAATGGGACACATTCCAGTCAATTCACTGGTTAGCACTGCGTTTGTTTAAAGTGCAAACAGCTTTATTTGTTCAAGAAACCGTGAAAAGGCCATGGCTTAAAGAGTCATTATTGCGCAGTCAGGTCTCCAACCACTCAATAAAACCTGGCTTTAACGTTACACCGGGTAGAAAGAGCAGACACAATGCACTTAGCATGTGCTCAGCAGGTATTACCATATTGCTAATCAAACTTTGTTAGCGTGACGATTAAGCTTTACATCTCGCTCTCTGTGATGCCGGACAATGCGAAGATTTTCACCAATACAGCAGGATCAGATGAAAGGGGAGCTTCTGCGTCCAGTGGCCTTCCTCTGCAGAGCTGATGCAAGAGATGCACCTCTGTTGCCTCACTGGAGACCGGGCACTATCGATGGAGACCAGAGCAATGGGGAACGACATGAAGAATGATTAGTTAATAAATCAGCTCCCTAGCCGACTTGCGCTTTCCTGGTTTCTGCTCCTTCCCCAATCGTTCCCCATTATTTTCTCCCTCCCTCCCCCTCGTCTCTCTGCAGCAGCATTAAATCCTGAAGACACGTTGCACCTGTTTGCATGGGTACGCCAGACCCCTGCCGGGTGTTCTCCCTCCTCTTCCACTACCCCTGAGGGTGCTGCAGTGGGGTGATGTAATCAGATGAAAGTGTCGGTTTAACGGTGGCATGGAGCCTGAGATGTGAGGAGAAGCGAGAAGAGAAAAGGGGCGCTCGCTTCTCAGAAGGCCGAAGCGGGTGTGCCTTATCGATCAGCGCAAAATTTAATTTAGTGTAGAATTGAGTTGCTACGGTTTACCTGAGCACCGCTGGTAACTACAGCAGGCCTATGTGGCCAGCAGGTGGTTGAAAGGATCGAGGAGGAGATTAAGGGTTGGATATAAGGGAGGGAAATGGATGATAAGGGGAATGGCAGAGTTTCAGGGGGAATAGAATTGGAGTTAGGATGAGAGCTAAAAGGCTTAATGGAGGGCATCTAATCCTAAATTGCTGCGATTCTAGTGTGACACCATTAGTGACATCCTCTTTATGGGTGCAGTGGACATTTTGCTCATTTTCTTACAAAAAGCAATGAGTGAACTGCATGTGTGATATCTAATTTGTGGCAGCACACTGTAGGCATTCGTTGCGCCCAACAATTGCGCAGAAGTAACTTGAAGAACTTGACAAGGATGAAGATTGGAAAGCGGATTTCCTCCCTCGCCCTCCTTTCCACTCCTTTGTACTTATACACAGAACAGTTTATAGCTGCTCTGCAGAGTTCAATATCCACAGAGATAAAGGTATCAGTTTCATTTTCTCTTAGCGTATTTTTTTTTCCTTCTCCTTTTTTTCTTCTATTTCCCTTTAGTCTGCATGGCTGCCACAGCCACTGAAGTCGTTTAACACCGTCCTTGAGAAAGCCCTCAGTGTAAAAACTCCTGGCATGTTTAAGAAAAAAGGTAGAATGCAGTGTGTGTCAGGCAGAGCTGGGACATTCAGAGCGGGGGGGGGAAGCGGGGAGACTGTTCCCCAGAGGGGTTATTTTCCCCTCTAATAGCTGTTACGAGCCCTACATTATATCCAAGGAGCTACATTCCTTTGGGGTCCAGACATATGCACACTGACACAAACACACACACGCACTCCCACCTAGATGGACTGGCACATTCACACAAAGGCATGCACACTCAGTTGAGCACAAATTTTCTCTGTTTCTCTCTTTTGCACACACATACACACACGCAGTCAGTTCTAGCCGCTTTGCTCTCCCCCGTGTCAATATCCTGCCATTTGAAGTCACGTACTGCAGGGGCTTCTGGGAGTCACTGAGGAGCCAGGCTGACGGGTAATGGGCCGCATTCATTAATAAGGTTGCCGTGCTCCTGTCCCTCCTCAGCAACACCAAGGATGTCTTCACCGGAGGGGGGGTGGGCGGAGTGTGAGGAGGGAGATGAGGTGAGGTGAGGAGAGAGGGAGAGCATCCCATGGGGAGTCTCCTCCCAGACTCACTTAAAGGAGCTTTATTTCAGCAAGAGAGAGGGGAGAGGAAGGCAGGAGGAGCTGTCCAGGAGCCGCCTCTTTAAAAAAAAAAAAGGGGGCCCCAGCGAGCCACGCTAACCCGTACCAGGGTCACAATCCTGCTCCCCGTCAAACAGCTTATTACCCCACCTGTCGGGAAGTAATCGCCCCAGCTAAAAGGAAAGCTGTCGAGGTGTTTAAATGCTTTATGCGGAGGCAGCTGAAAGGGTAAAATGGGAAGGAGTGAATTCAAGGGGGGGCTAATAGGCATCTCTCCATCCTGCCTGAGGGATTGTGCACCCACAGTACTGAAGGTGACTGCTTTGGTAAACCGCCTCTCTCAGGTTTGGCAGGAATATTTAAGATTTAAGATATTTAAGTTACTAAAACAAATGCTGATGAATGCATTTTTATCTCTTACTTGTGACCTTGCACTCACCAGGCTCTTTATTATAAAACCTTGCTCATCCCGGGCTGATCTCCAATTTTCCCTTCTGAACTTTCTGAATGCTGCATGTTATAGTTGGTTCAAGGCCCCATAAATTTGGCTAAGAAATTTTGGTCCAATTTGAATCGATATCTTAATGATTTGCTGCCGATTTGTCAGCTGTAAATACATGATGTGAACTGAATCTCACATTCCAAAAATGTGATACTGGGTTGCACTTTGGTGACTGAGGAGCAAAATTGGAGTAAAATTAACGTATTGACACCTAACCCTAACCCAAGAAACCTGTTTGAGAAGAGCCATATCTTGCTGGTTGTAGCTATCATAGCAATGTTACACTGTGGTAGGACCGGGTGTGTAAAACATTCTCAATTAATGTCAAGCCTCATCAGGAACCTGAAGCATTAACCCAGTGTAGGATGGATTCATGCTTTAATGTTGCTTAAGCCAAATTATGACCCTATCATCTCTCAGCCAAATTATGACCCTATCATCTCTCATAGAAGAAATTCCTCATCACACCAAGCACATTTTCCAATCAATTATTATCTGCTTTTAATAATCCTGAGAATTGTTGCCTGACTTGAGTGAAACTTGTGGTCTTGTGGTGCTGTAGCTTATTTGCTTCAAGTTTCAGTATTGTGTTCAGAAATGTTATCCTGCATACATTGGTTGATAAAGCATGGTTGTGTGAACTGCTGTTGCCTTTTTATTATCTCCAGTCCGTCAATTCTCTTCTGAACTCAGCATGACCTTTTGATCCACAGGACTATGCAAACAATATCCACCCACTGGATATTTTCTTTTTTGGACCATTCTCTATATGCCCAATTTTACTTTTTGTTGCCTGGTTTGAACTTTAAGAAGTCATCTTCTCCTAGACGCCTAAATAAATTGAGTCACTGCTATGTGATTGGCTATTTTTTTGCGGTTTTTGCTAGTAAGCGGTTGAACGGACGTATCTAATAAATTGGCCAGTGGATCTATGTGCGAAATGAAAAGTGTCCAGTATGATGTTTGCGTGCGTGTGCACGCATGTGTGATGATGACTCTGTGACAGGTGTGTCTAGTCCATGCCAGTTTACGGAGTCCAAGGCCATGTTTTAAACAGAGCGCAGCAAGTGGGGCATGTAGTTTGCATTAAAGGGATTAGCAGTCACTTCAAAAGATGACCTGGATTCAGCCCACCAGGGACACCCGTTACACACCCCCTGGTCCACACTCCCTTTAAAGAACCTGGCACAGCTGCCCCACTACAACCCCACTCTCAACTGTGTGTGTATCTGTGTGTGTGTGTGTGTGTGTGTGTGTGTGTGTGTGTGTGTGTGTGTGTGTGTGTGTGTGTGTGTGTGTGTGTGT
>CAEGAF010094829.1:0-28637 GCA_903067075.1 Micropoecilia bifurca | reverse complement strand
GAAATGAGATGCAGGTGATCGGTATCGGTAACAGAGCCAATGATCGGCCGATCCCGATCATCCCCGATTTCACGGAAATCGGCCGATTATGATTGGTGACCTCTACTTTTTCCACATTGCACAAGTCACATGATCAACAACCAGATGTTGCTACTGACAGAAACCACAAAGAAGACAACAGGAAGTAGCTGGAGGACAATGGTACAGTGTGTTTTTTAATGACTTATCAAGTGAAGAAACTTATTCATGGGTGATTTTAATTGAACTTCTTATTTAATGGAAACACTGCAAGTATAAAATTCAGGTTTTTTTCAATGTTAGCAGAAAATAGATAAGTTAATAGAAGTTTTCACATATTTGAAATGAAAACGCAGCTTCTTGCGCCTGTGATATTCCTGCTTGACTTTCTATGTAGCATTTCGATCTTCAGCTTTGCTTTGTGTTATTCGGTATTTTTTGGACAGTGAAAGATTATTACAATTAATAACAACTGGAACGTAGTGAAGTATAGTCTTGTCATTTTGCCTTACTTTGCCTCCATAGTGTGATGTTTTTTTTCCTTATCATATAAAGCTCTTTGAATTGCCTTGTTGCTGAAAATGTGCTGTACAAACAAATCGTCTCGTCTCACCTTTAATCTAATAATTGATTGTACCTCCCCTGTTTATCTTGATTGCTAACAAACATTGGAAAGATTTAGATTTTTGGCATTATTATTATTTTTTTGCAAAAGTGTTCAGATTCAGCCACACTGGAGGGTCAGCTGTAAAGACTCTTTAGGATCAAATATTATATGGAACATTCTCCCTTTCTAAAGCGACTACACACTCTTGAGTTGCTACGGTGACAGTGTTTTTGCTCTTACAGCATCTGCCAGCTGAACACACAGACACCGAGCCACACACACTCAAAATACTAGACATGTAGCAACACAGAAGGGAATCCAGGCAAAGGAGGGAGGGAGAGAGAGGAGCAGTGTGAGCTGTTTGCCTTCTAAAGGCAGATAAGGGAAACACCAACTGCTCCACAACAGCCTCGGCCAACAATCAGCCACAAATGATTCGGTCTCAGCTGTCTCATTAGAGGGCCCGGAGCCGCGCTATCAGATTAAATCTGTTAATGCACTTCATCAGCACCAATAAAGACAGAGGAACAGCAGTGCTGGTGCATTTGCCATTTTGGCATTCAATGCTCAAATGGCAGCAGGTCCTGGCGAAGAGACACGGAGCAGCCATGCTTCATCAACAGTAGCCTCAGCCTGGAGCGTAACTCTTTGGTGTTTTGTGCACAGGCAAGTAGCTGCGACCCAGCAGAGACCCTGTAGCTCAGGTGAGCATCTGTTGGCGAGATAAATATTCGTAATACTTGTTACAAATATTGTTAATGAAAGATGTGCGGCATCTTGGAAAAAGCCAGACTGGACATAAACAATGGCTGAAAAAAATACTATATTAATAAAATTATGAAATAAGTCTGAGTCAGTGAAGTGCAACACATCACAGCCCCATCCACTCTTGGCTCTGGCTACATCCAAACAGACTCTTCTGGAAAATGTGCAAAATGAAACCCACCACAAAACGCCATTGACGTTAGTTGTGCTTTTTCTTATGAGCTTCCTTCATCTTGTTATGATCTTGTGATGATGCGGGCGGCTCCCATTGCTAAACGTTAAAATCCATCCGTTGTTACTGCCGTAAACGGAGCTCTGTGATATTCCTAATTGACGTTGACGTTCTTCTCCTCCTCTGCGTTGCTTTGGGATTGTAAACAGAAGTCACACAGAAGTCTGACTGTGGTCACATCATTCAGTAGTATGAACAACTACGCAAAAATAAAAAATAAAAAATTGGATTTCAGCAAAAAAAATTGGAAATGAGAACCAATACCTGCTGTGTGAATTTGCCCTTAGAGCTTGTTAAAGTCCTGACTCTGAACCTGATGCTCACCAGCAGGACAACAACCCTAAACATGCAGCGAGCGCCACAGTAGAGTTGTTCAGGTCAAAGCATATCTCTTAGTTAGAATGGCCCAATCAAAGTTCACCCCTAAATCTCATTGAACGTCTGTGGTAAGACTTGTCCATAGAAACTGTCCATCCCATCTAACTGAGCTGGAGCCATTTTATAAAGAAACATCTGTAAAGTTTCTAGAAGCAACCCCCAAACAACATGTTCCTCTACAGTTAAAACCTTCCATATTCATATTTATAAAAAAATATGAAAACGTTATTCATGTAATTTTTCCCCCATTTCAAAGTGATGCTCTCCTTTGTATTATATAAGTATCACATTTGTTCTCTGGGAATGAAGGGAGCTCTGACCTCAGCAGCTGATGGAGCTGCTCTTGTGTAGCCATGGCAGCATTGTTACGTCTCTCTGTAGAGTTTCTCTGCGTTTGCTTCTTTTCATACATGATGTGTTTGTGCTATGATGGGAAACAGGCTTCGTGGACAGAGCGGCACAGGCTATTGTTTGTCCAGAGACTGGCTCAGCTCCACAGGAGAGTTTTAGGGGAGCAGCTCTCTGCAGCCCACTGGCTTTCTTCTTCTCCTCTCTGCTAGCGCAGCACTTTGGCCCGGTCCTGTGAGGAAACGCAGATCAGCCGGAGCCTCGTGTTATCTCCATGCTGGATGTCTGAGCCGGAGCTGGGAACAAGCTGAGCTGTTGGTCTGTCAGCCAGGCGAGCTGAATGTGCTAAGGCAGGAATGTTCACAAGGAGAGGAACAGCCTCTGCTCCTCCAGCTACTGCTGCTCAGAGGCTGTCTGAATGTCATGTACGATATAACAGGTTGGACTTTAGCAAAGTGCACAGTGGGGTCTGCTGTCCGGATTTTTTTATTTTTATCCAAAATTGTTCCTTAGATACCTATAGTAATTGTACCTTTTGAGCTTTTTCACATGTATTGAAAATTGAAGTGATTTTTTTTTCTAGGATATTACTTTTGATTAATTAATCACGCATACATCCATTTAAACAAATAAAATATTTTAACATCCGTTTCATTTTTTTTTCTTTGTTTTTACATACAGCCCGGACATTTTGTATCTATGGGTTTCAGGTAAATCTGATGCACACAGTGATAGACAGTGGCTTCCCTCGGACTACTGGGAGTTCAGTTCTGCTTCAAAATACAATCTCACAGGACTCTGGAAGAGACTGTTGTGTTCAAGTTGTGCTAAACACAGCTAGCCTATCAACGAGCATATTCAAGCTTAAAAAGCATCTCAATGCTAAACATGTAGCAGCAGCTCAGATATCCCTAATGCTAATGTCACCATCCACAGGTCATATTTCTAAAGACATGTGGATGTCAGGCTGGTATCAAGTTGCCATGGTGGTCAGAATGTAAAAGCTGAGGGATGGCAAAGTGCAATCTGGCCTGGTGAGATAACTGTAGGGAGGTCAAGAGGTCAAGAAGAAGGGATCTCTCCAGAGTCCTACCCAGGACTCAGAGTCCTACTCCATGCTCTGACATGGTCCCTCTCCATGCAAACAAACATTTTGATTAAAGGGGAAGTATTATGTAAAATTGACTCTTTTTTAGCTTTATATTATGTTATAATGTTTTTCCCTTTTTAAAAACATATCTGGAGTTTTGTTCTGATTCTTTCATGCACAGGCACAGCTTCTCCTCAGAAAACTTCCAAGCTTCTGCCTCACAGAGCAGCTCTGCCCCAGGACTCCTCCACTCCTTCAGACTAGCCAGCAGCAATTAGCTGACTAATGTGGTGGAACTTTGCATCAGCTAAGCTCATTATAGGAGCTACTTCTCAGAGCAACACTGGTAAAAAATGTTGTTAAATGGTTGTTAGAAGGGCGATGTTGTGATGACTCCCTTAAGGCGGAGCTTCAGAAAGAGCAGGAGTTTTTAAAGAGATGGAGGTCCAATTTCAAGGCGTTAAATTACAAAGTCAAATTCAGTCATAGTTGACATATGCAACAATTTTTCATATCTGAAGGTAGCATAGTTACTTGATCGTGCTATAAAATAGCATTAATACTGTCCCTTTAGTGTTTCTGCATGTTGACCTACAGCATACTTGGCTGTCAGATCTGCTTCTCTCTATTCCAAAGAGGAAACAGGAAATGTATCCTTGAAGTAAAATTATATTTTCAGAAAAAACCCCAACAACTTTGAGTTGTTTTTAAGCCGTGTCTCTTTAGGTGCTGTGGTTTCATCCAGCTAGGGATACCAATTTGCTGAAGTATGAACTAGGTGTCTGTGGCTTTATGTAAATATTCCACAGCTGTGACAGGACATTAGTAAAAAGATGCAGCGCCCGCAGAATATTTGACACCTTGTGTATGAGAGGAAGCAAAGAGAAAGGTGTTAAGATGAATGGTAATTATCTCAAGGAAGGAAGAGCGCTTCCTGAGTCTGCGCCAGTGATCGGTCTGAAAATCATTTTCCTGTGGAAGCGTTAATTAATGACCATCAAGAAGGACCCCTGCTGCCACAGCAGACCCCACTGTGAGCCGTCTCCTCAAATTCAGCTATTTTATTTTAAACCAAATTCTTCCGCTTCCTTCCTAAAGTCAGGTGGTTCGGCAGCTGAGACTAATGAGATTTTAGCTTGGTGTTCATGTTTAATCACCATCTGTTCAAATTTACAATATGCAGGGCGTTTTTTGTTTGTTTGTTTTGTTTGGTTTACCCAGCAGGTTTAATTAAAAATTACATTTTTATGGAAGGAGAATTGTACCATGATGATATTCGAGAAACTAAATTTAAGACAAATGTTTATATATTGTGTTTGTATTTTGAGCATCACTCCCAGTGATTGTCCACACTTTACTTTTAAAGCAGCCTCTGGTTCTATTTGGACCCACAGCTTCTCAGAAACAATCACTTCCTGGAGGCGTGGACTCTGCTGAGGTTTTCCCCAGTCCCTTACGTTTGGACGTGATTTATGTAACGTTCAACACAAAACTTCGTAAACCCACTTATTTCATTTTTCTCTCACCATTACATGTTGGTGTGAAGGAGCATTGTCCCAGGGTGTGGTGGACATGCAGGCGCTGCCTGGAGAGGCTGAGTCCGGCTCAGGACGGGAGATGGTGGCCGGTTATGTGAGGGTGGGCCGTGAATGGTGAGCCCTCTAGGTTGGCCCAGTCCTGCTGCTGGCCAGTGTGGCTCTGGGCCTGGTGCTGGGTGTCTGTATGGTGAGGTTGGGGTCGCCTGCCAGCTGCCCCTCACATGGTTGAAGGGGCTTGATGGACTGGTGGTGTGAAGCCATGGGTGGGAAAGGGGAGGGAAAGAAACTAGATATAAATAAAGGGTTACTTTTATACCACTGAGATTAACTTTACTAGTTTTCTTTTATTCTATAGTTTTGCTTAAAAGAGCTGCATTATGTAAAAACAACTTCTTTTATTTAGCTTTACGTCATGCTATAAAGTTAGTCCCTGATCCCTGAAGATCAAAAACCTTCCTGGTGTTTCCTGGATTCTTTTTTGTATGTTGGAAAAATCTTTTAATCTCCATGGCAACCATTCAGATCTGCACAACACCTGGGTGGACCTAGCACCACCTTTGAGACGAAGCTCCTCCTCGCCTCACAGAACAGTCCTAACCCGCGGCTCCGCCACTCAGTTCCTGCAGACTAGCCAGCAGCAATTAGCAAACACCTGGTGGATCTGCAGATCTGTTGAGTTCATTATATGAGCTGCTTCTCAGTGAAATGCTGGCGAAAATGTATTAAAGGGTTAACAGAGGAGCCATGCTGTGATGACTTCCTGAAGCCGGAGCTTCAGAAAGAGCGGGAGTCTTAAAGAGGCTGAGGCCCAATTTCAAGGCGTTACATTACGTAGGCAAATTTCTTTTAAGTCATATTTGATATAAACAGCATTTTTATAAAAACTAAAGGTACTGGACTGTGCTATAAAATGGCACTATGTGCCAAAATGTCACACTACCTCTTTAAACTCAAGTATCAGAACAAGTTTCTAAAAGGCAATAAATGCACGACTTTTAGATAACACTGAGCACTAAATCACTTATTCATTGGGAAACTCTTTGCTGTTTTGCTCAGTGTTTGGCCCGGAAGGTCTATAATTTCAGTTGCAGCAGTGAGCCGAGATTTTCTTGTTCTGTCTACACATTTTCTCAGTTCTCACATGAAAAACTACCTGTCTGTGTTTTACAGAATCGCCCGCAGCGCTGCACAAGAAAAGGTGTCTCAATTTTTCTACGTGTCCACAGCCTTATCCCGCGAAATCTTTATTAATAGATGGTGACCTATGCCGAGGAGCTGAAACGGTATAAAACAGAGCCGGTGATATCAAATGACAGGGAGTGGGGGGAGGAACTGCCGGTGGGACTAATGTGGCATTATTAAAACCAGGCTGGTGTGAAACGCTGTCCGTGTGATAAAGCTCACCATTCACGCAACCGCACACGCATGTACACACACACACCCAGGCTCCGCACTGATTTTGGCAACTTTAGTTGCGCAGTGAGGTCAGTCACAGACTGCAGCACAGATGCCCCATTTGAATACTGCAGACTAATTAAATAGAAGCCGATAAACGACCCCTTGCTGATCTGTGTCCCCCTCCCCCCAAAAAAAGCCCGGTGAGAAAGGAAGCAGAACAAAGCACACCAGGTGCTTTATCTGACCTCTGCGAGAGGAAAAATGGGTCACCGTGTTTTAGAGTCTGACAGAGAAAGTTACTGCAGCTGTTTTTTTTTCTTCAAAGCTCATCCGCAGTCAGACCCGTACGGGTGACTTTAAAGGAAGATTGCTGGAGATTTGTTTGGGTTTTAAACCATTCAACATGCAGCAGGGTTTAAACGTTTGCCCCGGAAGGAAAAAAAACTCCCTTACTTCCAGACCTCAAGCTATCCAACAAAAAAATAAATAGAAAATACTCTAAGTTTTACTGCAGAACTTCCTTACCTAAGCAGGAGCTGGACCAATTGGACACATGAGCCACATAATTTCCCTTAAGGTGTTTTTTTTCTTTTTTTATGCTTGCATTTTTTTAATTAAAATAGATTTTTGTAGAGGTTGATATGTATTGATTGAGTAAACACACCTGCTTCTTTGAAGCTGCAAAACCTTCATGTGAACGGCGGTAGCAGACAAAGTCGATGCTCAGCAAAGCTATTTCTTAACCTCGTCTCTGGGGTTT
This sequence comes from Micropoecilia bifurca, assembly GCA_903067075.1. Classification (NCBI taxonomy): domain Eukaryota; kingdom Metazoa; phylum Chordata; class Actinopteri; order Cyprinodontiformes; family Poeciliidae; genus Micropoecilia; species Micropoecilia bifurca. The sequence continues at coordinate 21,503 of CAEGAF010094829.1, read as the reverse complement.
GGCTTTACATGGCTGGTCCTCATTACCTGCAGTGACTCAAGCAAAGCTCAGCCTCAGATGTGTGGTTCATGCTAGTTTGCCACCGCAACGTCCTGTTTATTGCCATGTCAACATCTGGTGACATTGTGCTTTGCGTAGCCTGGTTGATTTGCTCCAAACTATTAAACTGAAAAACACCTAAGTCACGATTCCTTTGTCTTCTCTTTTTGTGACATTTTAAAAGTTTGCTCAAAATTTCTATAACAATTAGATGGAAAAAACGCTATAGTGCCAAAAGTATTCGCTCACCTGCCTTGACTCACATATGATGCAACATCTGATGCAACTGTGGCTGTGCGGGTCAAGTAATCGCCTTGCGATCAGAAGGTTGTAGGTTTGACGTCCACATGCTTCTGGGCAAGGTACTTAACCCCAAGTTGCCTACTGATCTGCATATTGGTGTATATGTATGTGTGACTATAACTCTAGTGTAAAGTGCTTTGAGTGGTCAAGATGACTGTAAAAAGCACTGTATACGTTCAGTCCATTTACCATGAGATTAGACTTCCTAATCCACAGGGTTCAATATGCCTTTGCAGATAGACCAGAGGTGTGCAACTCAAGGGCCTACAACTTTTAGGTGCGTCTCTACTTCAACACACCTGAGTCAAATAATGAGGCCGTTAGCAGAACTCTGGAGAACCTGACTGCACTTAGGAGGTGATTCAGCTACTGGATCCAGGTGTGTTGGACCAGGGAGACATCTAGGAGCTGCAGGACACCAGCCAGGATTGCCCACCCCTGAGCTAGACTGTCCACAAAGTAAAGTGTGTTTATGTAGATTTGTGAATTGGCCTTCATTACCTTTCACAGGTAAGAATGAAACAAAAAAAGTAGAATTACTTGAGAAATTAGCTTCTAATTATTTCCTATGTAACTAAATTGTGCCAAAGTATCCACTGATTGTTATTTTCTTAGCTTAGATAACTTTTTCATACTGCACAGTTATGAGATGAGGAAGCAATGTTAGAGGGGCAGTGCATCACAGAGCAGAGGATCAGAGCTGCTGTTCTCCAGATTCACCACAATGCTGGTGTTTAACTATGCTATAAAGATGCCCCAATATGCTGAAAATATTTTTTCAGAATGTAAAGGGATCACATATGTATTTTCTATTACACTGATGGATAATTTATCTCGTAAACTTTTAAAATATGGACATTTTGTACAATTCTGTGATAGTATATTGGCAATATACTCATGAAAATGTGAATATATTGAATACATAATGTAATTTATTTCACCTGGAAAGTGTGTTATAATTGATCCTTCTATGTTCTGGTAGCCTGGTGTGTTTGCAGTACTGATTACATTACATGTGTATGAATCATGTAATGTACAAAGTGGCAAAGCAGAATAATAAAAGACATTAAGTAACTAAAAAGTTACTTCATTAGCAATTATAATAAACCAAACGAGTAATTGTAGCATACTGTGATCACACTACTAATATAAAATGTATAATGCTCAAATATTTAAAATATATTCTACATATATTTTAAATGTAATTCAATCTCAAAAAAGTACACTTAGGATATACTAATCAAATAATTTTATATGACATAAAAAGCCTTATACTTAAAGTGTATAAAGTATAACTTTAGTTGTTCCAAACAAGCATGTGATAGTACACTTTAAATTGTGATTTACTGCAATTTAATTACAATTAAAATACATTAAGCACAAAATTAGTTGTTTCAATATAACATACTTCAAATTAAATAATCCTTAACTAACTTAACATATGCTGATGATTAATCTGGCCTCAAGTATGCTAAGATGTAATATGCTTAGTATTTATTTTTCACAAGGGAAACACTTATTTATTTCTATCAATTTCAGATCTAACTGATGGTGTGTAAATACTGAAACAGTGTTGCTGCATCACAGCTTGAGGTTTTCTGAGGATAAAAATAAGTTTCGTAACTACAACTAAAATCATCATTATATTAAACTAATCTATTACACACATGGGCATTATGGGTCTCTAGTGATGCTGAGATTTAACAAATGACTTATGACAGTTTAAAATCTCGTCCTCTGATTTGCTTCACATAAGACTTTAGGTGCTCTATTGTCTCTGGTTGCCTTGGTAACAGTCTAGTGGTGGCTGGAGCTGCTTGTCTTCCCTCTCTACATGCAGATGGTGTTTTGTCACAGTCTAGAAAGTGTGATGGTGAGGACTTCACTCACGTCCGCATTTTGTTGCACTTCGCAAAAATCACCAAACTGAATCTCTCCAGGACGGCGGCTCCTCAGGGGTCACCCTGACCGGCCTGTTGTCTGAAGAACAGAGACGCCAAATCAACTTCCTGCAAGTTTGATTAAAAACGGATGAAGTCAAAAGAAGGATCCAGTTCCATCAGTTCAGCTATTCCAACACATTTGTGTCAAATGTTATCTCTCTCACTGAGTTTTTTCAACCGTTGCTCCTGTTTAAAAGGGTAAAATACTCAATAACTGTTTATATTATTAGAGGTTTTTTATACACTGATAGTGAGCTGGTCCTGATCTGGAGTACAAACCTCAGTTTGGGTTCAGTTAAAGTGAACTCTGGTTTGGTTCCAACGCATGTGAAAGCAAACTGGCCAGAAACCGCTCCAAAAGTAGGAAGCAGGCAACAGTGCAAGGCATTGTGGGTAAATACAACCAAAACAAGCCTGTGTGTCTAGCGCTAGCAGGAGACATGGCAGGAGTGTTTTACCAAAGACAAAAGAGAAATCCTACAACCACTGACATCTGACCCTGCTCCATCTTTGCTCGCAGTTTGTGACGCTGTGGCGTCTTCTTCAGATGTTGTGTTGTTTCCCTGCTACCACAGGTGAGGAGGGGAACAGATTTGTCAAATTGTTTGGTTGGTCTTGACTGTCCAGTGTGAAAGAGAACCATGTCAGCTGAAAGTGCAGCAAATATTTTAACTTTGCTCCCCAATCCAAGCGAGTCTACTGGACTATCAGCTGTGAAAACGCCCTCAGACTAGAGTTATCCCTCCAGCCGGTTCTGCTGCTCATCCCGCCTATCGTTCTGGAGCCACTCAAAGCTGGAGAGACGGTTATAAACGTAGAGACGCTTTTCACTGTGCTCCATTTTCCAGAGTGAGTCTTCCCCGCTTAGAGCGCGAGCGGAGGGAGGGCGGAAACACGGCCTAATTAAAAGTTGCAACTTGGAAACATGCTGATTGTGAATCACTTCAGAGGAGGCTGGTGAGCTTACTGTTGATCTCAAGCTGCTCAAGCAGTTAATTAAAAGAAAGAATAAATAATGACACGGCAACCTAAATTGGCTACAGACTGCCAATAAATGCACCCTGCGAGCCGGCGCCCGTTCTTTAAGCTAGGTCCGGCGCGGCCTGTCGGAGGGCGGCGGCCTGTCGGAGGGCGGCGGCCTGTCGGAGGGCGGCGGCCTGTCGGAGGGCGGCGGCCTGTCGGAGGGCGGCCCGTCCAAGGGCGGCCTATCAGAGGACGGCCCGTCGGAAGGCGGCCTGTCAGAGGACGGCCTGTCAGAAGGCGGCCTGTCCGAGGGCGGCCCGTCGGAGGACGGTCCGTTGGAGGGCGACTCGCTTGCTTTGGTTTTCATCTTTCTTCCTTATTAACAGTGAACCGAGCGGTAAGCAATCATGTGCAAAGAAAAAAAAAAGATTTGTGTGGGGAAAAGAGAGAGGAACCCAACTGTTGCTATGGCAACCTGTCCTCACTCGCTGAAAAACATCCAAAAAAAAACGAGGGAGATTTTATTTTGAAGGACGCTCTTCTTTGTCTTCCCTCTTTGTTCTTTATTCGGGCGCCTCAGAGGTGATCAACGGTTTGACAGGTAGATGAAGCGCAATAATAAAGCAGACAGAGTGGGGGAGGGGGAGGAGGAGAGGGGGAACGGGGGAGATTGGGGGAGGGAGGATGTGGAGCTCAAAAGGACAAACTGCTGAAAGACTCTTCTGTCTAAATCACAGAAGTCCAATTTGAGTCTAAAGTCCTTCCCGCATCCTGAAAAGCCGCCCAACTCCTGTGGTCACGGTTAGCGTTGCTCACCGTCTGCGTGACACAGAAGGCTGTTTTCACGGCCACAATTTAAGGTAGAGGCAATAAAGCCCCGCGATGCATTGTGGGTCTATTCTCCACGCTTCCTCTCTCTCATCAGTGATAAACCTCCACCCCCGTTACTCCCTGGAAATAAAATAAAACAGCATGTAGGCACCAGAAGTGGGTTACGTGCAGGAAACAGAAAGCTCTTGAGGGATGACAGGGTGGGAAAAAAATAAAAATACAAGCACCTGACATCACAACAACAAAGATAGGAAATTTAACAGGAGAGATGGCAGATCAGTCTGCAAGGCCACAGCTGCTTTTATGAGGATGAGATGAAGATTCAAGTTGGAGGAAAACAAACAGACTGACGGTGAAAGGGAGAGGTGTGCAAGTTAAAAACACAGCTGCTCCGGTCCGTTCTGTGTTATGGTAGGTTGTGTTATAACTTTTACTGTGTGACAAGATGATTTAGAGTGAAAAGAAAAATGTGTACGGAAAAATTGACATATATCTAAATTATTTGACGACATTAAATAAATGTCGTCAAAGTAACAAAGTTTTCCTGGAGTGAGGACGGCGTGAGAGGAAACTCACAGATTTTAGTTGGAGATCTGACAGTCAGTCAGCCAGTGACCGTATCTGAGCTCAAATACTGAGAAATTGGATTCTCCTGTGTTACCAAGCTGGAAAAGGATTCATGGTTTTCGATTTCTTCTTGCAAATAAAAATTCTTCCAGCACTGTGGCATGTGGTTTCACTCCTGATGCAAACTGAAAACCCAACACAAAATCCACAGCAAGCAGCTGCATTCAGAGGTTTAATACTTAGTAGAATTTACTTCAATCTAAATTCATAAATACTTTATTGAACTCAAAGAGAAATCAAATGATGTCATAACTCATACATTGCACTGTAAAAACGGAAAATCTTACAAAGGATTTTGGGTCTATTTTATGGGCCAAATATCCTAATACCTTTGAAATAAGACAAAACTAAGTTACTTTTTATCAAGATAGAAAATTGTTTTAAGTCAATAATTCTTTCATTTTGATGAAAATGAAATGTTGTTTCAATGATGTCCAGTGGCAGATCGTGGAAAAAACTGAAATAATCTCCCAGTGGAAGTAATGAATTTTTAATCATTATTAAGAAATTATTTACTGCTGCATCTTGCTAAAAAGGTCACCTGTACGTCAGTTTATTTTATTTTAAATGTACTAAAATTTTGCACTATAAACTACAACAATGTGATGACAACTTGTTTGTGTTCAATTAACTTAAAATTTACAAATCTAACTAACTTAACTTAAAGCAACTTTTTACATTGACTTTACTTGAAACAATTGAGTTCAAAATCAGTTTCACTTCCTATGTCTGATTAACTCAGTTTATTATGTTCATCCAATTCAGTCCGTTAAGTTTATCCAACTCAATTTACTAAGTTTTCATAACTTAATTCACAAAGTGTTTAACGTGACAAATTTAAGTCACTCTTACTCAAATCATTTATTTGTGTCTAATAATTAAAATCAGCAGTCAGATCTGTCTTCAAGCTGAATCTGACTGCAAAAGGTTGCTGTATGACGATAAAATGACTGTGATGACAGTCATTTTATCGTCCGTGTTGATAAAATGACACGGACGAGGCTCCGTGTCTCTCCAGTAGAGATGATATTCCACAGTAGCTTGTCCTGCATGATGCTGTCGGTTGATGGAAAGCTCAAGCTCTGCTAATCATCCTCACCTGCTTTTGCAGGTCCGGTAGACTCGGTTCGGTTGGGGGCAAAAATTGCAACATTTGTTACATTACAGCTGCTGTGGTTCTCTTTCACACTGTGTGAAACCAACCAAACTCTTTGACAAACCTGTTCCCCTCCTCACCTTTAGTGGTGCTGCACCAAGTGAAGGAACCTGCATTAAACGTCTGAAGAAGACACTGAGTGCAACATCCTTCTGAACAAAAATGTCAGATTTTAGCGATTGTAGGATTCCTCTCTAGTCTTTGGGCATCTCTACTGGCAGCGCTAGACTTTAGCGTTTGTTTTGATTGAATTTGTCCCAGAAATGCCCTGCGCTGTAGTCCGCTTCCTGCTTCCTGCTCCAAAAGGAAGCAGTCCTAGTGTGTATGTGTCTGCTTGGTGTTTACATTATGCATTGGAACTGAACCAGAGTTTGCTTTTTTTTGGTCCAATTCAGATTTTGATTTTGCATTCATGCTTCCCAAACGAACCGAACCTAAAATCTAAAGTAGTCATCACTATGCCACTATAATCTAATTAGACTAATTGGGGTCATGTCTGTACTACATGACACATAAATGATGTGACATGCAGAAATGACGCCACGCCCCCGTGAAATCGTTAATATTACTAATTCTTGTTCAATATATCACATAAGTGTGTGTGTGGGGGGGGGATGATCAGCAGAGCTAAAAACACAGGCAGGCATTTTCAATTTGATTGTAAAATTCAAAAGTGGAAACAGGATGGTGAGCAGAGCGTGAAAAAGAACCATTCCCTCCACTGACAGATAGCTGACAGCCGGATGAAGGGTTCCTCCAATCATCTGTGGAGAGACAGGCCTGAGTCTCTGGGGTGAGGCTGGACGACACAGGCCAGCGTTTCTCTGGCTGACTGGCTCGACCTGCTGAGCTTCTGCAGGAGCAGGAAACCAAAGAAAGGAAAAAAAGAATCAGTCTCTGTGCTGTTTAAAAAGGACTTTATAAGAGTGTTTTGTTTAAAAGATTAAGTTACAACAGTACTTTCATTTACGTTGAAGAGTTAAACTGTTATGTCAAATTGTCTTTTTTTTATGTTACATCTTATGTTATTCTCTCATCACAAACATAGCTGGAGTGTTGCCTAATTTTATGCACGTTTGAGAAATCCATTAATCTCCATGGCAACCATTCAGCTGTGGAAAATGCCTTGGTTTACCTCGCACCGCCTTCAAGATGAAGCTCCTCCTCTGAGCTGCAGCTTTCAATCTTCTGAGCCTCCAGCCCACAGAGCAGCCCTACCCCATCAGCTCCTTCAGACTAGCCAGCAGCAATTAGCAAACACCTGTTAGAACTGCACATCTACTGCATTATAGGAACTACTTCTCAATGCAACGCTGTTAAAAACATTGTTAAATTGTTAACAGAGGAGCCATGTTGTGATGACTTCCTGAAGGCGGAGCTTCAGAAAAACCAGGAGTTTCTTAAAGAGGTAAAAGCCCAATTCCAATGTTTTAAAATACAATGTCAAATTTCTTTAAAGCCATATTTGATAAATACACCATTTTTATAACAACTGATGATGACATAAATACTTGATGTGCTTTAAAAAGGCACTATGTGCCTGGAAAACACATAATTTTGCCCCTTTAATAATTGTAGATACTGACTTATAACCATTTTCAGAATCTTTAAACCCTTTAACATTTTGTCATATTTTCATTCTATAGAGCAAATTACCCAGTAATGTACTTTAATATACTTATTTCCAGTGGTAGTTCAGCTTTTGAAGGCCGTCCTGCTGCAGCTCTGTGGTGTGGTTAGTGCTGCATCCTTATGCTTTTTAAAATACATTTATTGTTTCAGATGAAGCAACAATTGGACTAGAAGCTTAATGTAGCATAAAGTTGGAGCCCAGATGATGCAGATAATGTCTGAAAACAGAGTTTAGGTAGATCTTCATCTTTACAGAGTCTTGCTGCGTTGTCGTGGAAAACGCTCACGTTGCATAACAGGAGGAGCCGCAGCGTCACACTGATGCATGTGGGAATACAAACAGGCTTCTTCCTCCTCCTGCTCTGTTCTGCCCAGCAGAGTGAGATGACAGAGCGTCCAGTCGGCCTGAAGTTCCCCTGACTCCTCAGCAGAAACCTTCAACAGAACCTGAGGTCCAGCTTCACCCACTCTGCCTCCTCCAGCCCCGTGTTTCCTGACCCCTCCTCTGGTCATGGCGCTCCCCAGTGCCAACGAGTTCCACTGGCAGAGCCTGGCTCGTCTGCCCTGCGGCCGCGTCTACCACTCTCTGTCTGAGGTGGGGGGGCAGATGTACATGCTGGGGGGCTGCGACGCTGCGGGGCGGCCCTGCCCCGGACTGGACCTCTACTCTCCTGAGGTACCAATCAGTACCACCTGGATGCTGCATAATTACACATATTTAACTTTTTAAATCATGTTATGTTATGGTCTCTAGAAATGAAAAGCACCTTTTTCTGTTTTTCTTATGATAATCATATTAGGAATAATTTTTTTTTTTTTGCTAAACTTGATGAGTTTTTTATGCATATTGGTGTAATTGATGTTTTACAATAGAACATGTACTGTATATTGAGAAACTTCTGCACTCTTACTCTGTTAACCTAAAGTTCTCTGGGTGAAAACTACAAGCCCAACATTCCTACATGTGAACAATGTCTGGCAGATGGTAAAAATATTGTTAAAAAAGTAAACCTTTACACTATTAGTGTGATAATATAGTTCAGTAACTGCTGCTGCCTTAAACCGCAAACAGCAACATGAAAAGGTGGATAACTGACCGTTGGGAAATGCAGGGGGGACGGGTCAGTGGCCACGCCTGCCAAGGGATTGGTTGTTTCAACAACTGTGGAACAAGTAGTTTCCCTCCAGGACAGGTGGTGGCAGCAGTGACAATATGACTACATACACTTATATTTATTAACATAGCAAGGCTTTAAAGAATGTAGCATTTCATTTGAAAAACAAAAGAAAATAATTATTTTGAAAACACAGATGTTTGGAATCAAAGTAGCTCAGTCTAGCCTCCACAGGAAATCAGCACCGGTGGTGGATGTAGATGGAGGCTTTATTTTTATTGTAATTATTATTTATTTATTGATTAGGGAGAAATGATCACCTCGTTACCTTGTGTTTTTACGGTTTTTGCTGTGTGTGTTCAGGGGGACCGCTGGATAGGCTTGGCCCCCATGCCCACCCCCCGGGCCGGTGCGGCCGTGGCTGTGCTGGGGAAGCAGATTCTGGTGGTGGGGGGAGTGGGAGAAGACCAGCGCCCTCTGAAGGTGGTGGAGATGTACAACACGGAGGAAGGCAGGTGGAGGAAGAGGAGCGCGCTGCGGGAGGCCCTGATGGGCGTGTCCATCACTGTGAAAGGTATCCACGGTTACGCAGTAGCTCCTCTGCATTTATCTTCTTACTAGCTGTGAATCCTGTGATAATAAAGCAGCTTCCAAAGAAGAAACAAGAGCAGCGCTTCAATCAGATAATTATGATAAAAAAGGAAAGATGCCCACAATTTTCTCATTTTGTCTAATTAAGGAGCTGCTTTAATCAAGTCCAATTTGATGTGATTAAAATCAAATTGCCCAAACAAAAATCACCATCAATCATCTCACATTTGTTCAATGGGCTTGTTGCTGAGCAGAAATAAACTTGGTAAAAAGTGCCATGGAAAAGTTTAGCTGCTTATGTTCTATAAAGAAAAGTGCAGATGTAAAATAATGAGAAAAAACAACAAATGAAAGGGGAAAAACTGGATGAAATATGGTGGAGAGCTGGAGCTGAATTGAAGAAGTGTGAGGCGCTGGCCGTGTTTGAAGCCCCGCTGGCAGCAGTTAAAGCTCTCAGTCTTCTTGGATGAGTGTGTTGAGGCTTTTCACACCTGCAATTTATCCCGTTCATCCCAGCAGATCCTCCCAGACTCTGTCGCTGCCGTGAAACTGCCGTCTTCAATTCATGTCGAGCCAAACAACCCAGATTTAGTTCCCATGGAACATCTGTGGACTGACCTGGATGAGAAGGACGCTTTAAATTTTTCACAAACGCTTGTAAATCTTTGATGAGCTTAAAATAAAAAAAGGAAGCGTAGGCGTAACGTAATGAAGCCGTAACAAGGGTTGAGGTAGTTTGTTAAGCAGAGTTAAATATAACCACAAAGGCAAATGTGGACAACATGATTAATGTTTGCTTTTCATTGAGACGTGATCCGTTTTGTTTGCTCATCACTTCTGAAAAGTACAGAACGTCTCAGAGCTTCAACACAACCACACAACATGCGAAGCAGCTGCTGGTTCTGGACGTTTTCTAGTCTGTAGGCAAGAATTTTGGCTGAAAGGTTAAGGCACATTCAGAAGTGAAATAGATTTTCATGGCGCGTTTTCATTGGCTGTGGGAGTTATTGATGCATCACACCGGAGACGTGTGATTAAAAAAAATAAAAAGTAATGAAAACATTCTGTGTTGAAAGGGAACTGATTTATTTATCAGCCAGGTATAAGTGTGAGTATTATAACATCAACTCAGCATTGCACTGAGCTTTGGTTCACTTCCGTTTCCACCTGAAATGTTGCGTTGGCTGTGGGTTTGCAGTGTGTTTGGTGCTGCATCTGTCAGTGTCTCCTGGACACAGATACACGGCGTTCACACACTGACGTCTCAGCGCTGCTGCTCTCTGCCTCCCTCGGTGTGTGTCCTCAAATCCTCCTGACCAACAGAACAGTCTACTGTCTGACCAAATGATCGGCACAGACAGATGAAAACAAATACTCCTTTTGGTGTTGACTAGATTAAGCATTTGTTATTAATATTTTTGAGAATCTTTATTTTTATTACACAACAAACTCCAGGTAAATAGGTATTGTTTTTGTTTTCCCCAAATAAATCTAAAGTGTTAAGGAAACGTCTCCCACCCTGTCAGTTACATCTTCATAGTTAGCAGCTTTTCCATTTCAACGCAGAGACTTGAAAATTAGCAAAGTTAAAATATAATAAGAATGTAAATTCTTCATGTCCTCTGCTATCTGATGATTAGTGCTGCGTCCCGTCTTGCTCCAGGCCTCTTCCTGCTTTTCCGTTTTCATGCCTGATGTGTCGTTCCAAAGTGCCGCCTGTCCTCCTCCCGTCTGTCACAGGCTCTTGCTTCGTCATGAGTCAACTCACCGACTTGAAAGTGCAAATTTTTAGAAAACATTGGGAGTGAGGAAACCGGTTTTGTGCGATGCTTAGTATTTAGATATTGGTTTCCAGCGCAGTCACCGGAGGAAAAACCTGCTGAAAACCGTTGAAGACTGTTCTTAATTTGTTTATACTTTAGTGTCCTTGTGACCAGAACCGGATGGATTTCAAGACAAGGCAGCAGTCCTGCTGTGTCCAAAATGATGTTACCACAAAACGCTGCGAGACACGCAAAGGTTCCAAAATCTCTTTTTCAGCCGTCTGTAGTGTGACCAAGTCAGAAAACTGTGAGAAACCTTCAAAGACACAGCAAAGAAAGAAAGAAAACAAGAACTTTGGATGTTGAATAGGGTGCAAGGAGACTTGGTCCAGATACGCTGCTGGCTTCAGGTCACTGCTGGTGAATTTAGTGGATGAATTTGTTGAATTTGGACAGGATGGACAGGTTCTGTACCAGTGTGGGAACGTTGAGCCATCTGTGTTGATGAGATGAGAAATCCATTTTGTTAAAGCGACTTTGTGTTTATTACTGCACATGCAACTTGTGCAAACCTAAGAGAACATAAATCTACAGTGGTTCAGCATATATTTTTTGGATTAACTGATTAATAGCTGAATGGAAAAACATGCTTAAAAGGACATTTTTTGTTTGTCTGTTTGTTTACATACTGTTTTTTCCGGACTATGGAGCGCACCTCACAATAAGCCCCACCCACAAAATAAAAAATAAAAAAACAAACAAACTGAAAACGTATATAGGCCTACCTAAGCCGCTAGTATCTCCTCCGCTCTCAGTTTTCCATAAGGACGCAGCATAGGACTCTCTCCTTAATGATCTGTTATTAAGGGCGCACAATTATTTTTGAGTTATCAATTAATCAGCATTAGCATTTCATTCACAACAGGCTATGCTAGTTACTGCGTAGGAGAGGCAAAAGGAGGAAGAGGAGTGACTGCGATTGTGAATGACATCTAAGACCCGCCCCCTGGCTCTGATTGGCTGCTTCTAGGTAGAAAGCAGAGGAGCTGGATTGTTTTGTGTAATTCATAACAAACAACATGGTGACAATTTCAACAAATAAGTAAAAAGATATTTTTATTAAAGTTACATAAAGCATCTTTCCATCAAAAACGACATTGCAGATAAACCAACCTGCTGGATTGTCTTCTCAGTATTTTAGACATGCTCCATGGAAACATTTGTGATTACGTTGATTTTCTAGGGGAAAAAAAACATCTGCGAATTTGTGAATCTGCCAATACTGACCAGGGATCTGTTGTACATTGATGCTGTTGCATTCTCTTTTTTTATTATAATGACCGGTTCTGATCAACTAAAGAAAAGTTTCCTAAACGTCTGTGTGTTTCAGACAGCCGTGCTCTGGCTGTTGGAGGAATGGCCGCTGACCTGCTCCCTCGCAGCGTCCTGCAGCAGTACGACCTCAGGAAGGACATCTGGGCGCTGCTTCCTCCCATGCCGACTCCTCGATACGACGCCAACTGCCACCTGCTGGGCAACAAGCTTTACGTTGCAGGTAGCTCTCCAGAAGAAACAGACTTTCTACTCTGTTTTTGACACCTTTTCCAGAATAAAACAAACAAAGACAACATGCCATTGTTTTCCTGAAGGTGGTCGCCAGTGTAAGCGACCAGTGAAAGCCTTTGAGGTGTTCGACACAGAAGCCCGGTCCTGGGCCTCGCTGCCTGTCCTGCCATGTAAACGGACCTACGGCGGTGTGGTGTGGGACTCCACTGGGAGGCTGTGTCTGCTGGGAGGATTACGGCAAGGCGGAGGACACCAGAGCTCCAAGTTCACCAAGAACGTCAATATTTTTGATACCAATCAAGGTACAGAAAGACATCTGTTGTCTTCGAGGGTTTTTGTTTTGGCTGATCACCAATCTTTAAAAAAGCCTGACCTCTGAAATCGCCAATTCCGATTTTGGCTGAAATGTTGCTAAATATAGCAAGGAAATGAGTTGGCAACAGGCTACTCAAGCAAGAGTAGCACTACTTTAGCATATTTTTACTCTGATCTCTGGTGTTAAAGCTGTATCAATGATATGATACAACAAAAATAGCTTTAAACAATACAATTTCATAACAGAAAACATGTTTGTAGGTTATTTGTTGGTATTAACCTTCAGATAAATATTAATTTATCTGCAGGTTTTGAACACATCTTCACCGTTTCTCTGAACATTCAGTTTGAATCGACTGGAGACGTGGGATGGTATTGAACATTGTCGGTGCTTTGCGGCCAGCCGTGATAACCAAGTAGAGCAGCAGAGGTCAATCAGCAGGGCTCCACTTCCAGGAGTCGGTTAACTTGCTGAGACGTTGTGGGTGGCAGCCTGTCTCCTTTGGCGTTTTCTCCAAAAGCTCAATACGAAGCCTTCTCCCTCACTCTGTTGATTCTGTGCAATGTCTGAAACTGACGGGTTACTGAAAAACACTGAAAATGATTCTTACCTCGTGTTTTTTTTTATTGACAATTACAGAATCTTTGGGGTCTGCTGATGCACACAGCATTATCTGAGTAGCTTGTCAAAATTGTGTTATAAAATAGCTGAACTTAGCTATGCTTTTGTGGCTTCATTCAAATTCTTACAAAAGTTTTCAGAATCCCCAAGGTTCCATCTATGACTCACAAACACGCACGCATACACTCACACACACACATCCAGGTTGCTTTGTGTGTCTCTGGGTTGGTGAAATCCTCTGAAGTGCATCAGGTCCCTGCTGCACATTTATCAGCATTAATTCCACAGAACAATTGAGCTGCTGCTGCTGCAGCCTCAACAGGAGAGAGGGAGACGACGTGTCGGAGGCATATTTACATTGTTCTGCTTGAAGCTGCAGGATGTAGCAGAAATACTGATAAATATGGAGAAAAAAAATATTAAAAGAATATGGTTTTACATATTTATTAAAATTGTCATTATGTTGTGATAGTTTGATTTAAGACAGATAATCTGACAAAAGAAAAAAAAAATCAAGCACCTCTGGCTTGAGAACTGCAGAACTACACAGAACAGTCAGAAACAACCAATGAGAGCCAGGGGAGGGGCTTAGCGCTGCCAGTCACTCTCATGTTCATTTGGTATCTTAACAGGGATTGACAGAAACAAACCATTTATAGATCATGAAAACGCTGCTTCTTGATCGTAGGCTGATGCTGTTCACTTAACTTTGCCTGTATGGTTCATTCTCAGTCTCGATCTTTTGACCAGTGATTAAAATGTTGTCATTTTTTTCCCGCAGCAGTCAAAGGTTTAAGTTAGATGGTTGAAGGAGTCACTTCCTTTCCAATCTGTAGATTTTTTAATCCAGCAACGAAGGCATTTAAGGTGGCGACAGATTGTTTTTTTCTTTTCTTATAATCTTCTCTCCTTAAAAAATACAGTCAAAGAAGAAACGGGCTTCTTTTTCAGTCAAAGTGTGTTTACAAATAGATTTGACATTCTCCTCTCGGTAAAGTTTTTAACTCCTACTTACTGAACACAAGGAATGAGGAGAAAATCCCAGAGGAGATGACATTGATTAGGATTCACATAAATCTGATTAATGAGTAAAGCTGTGGGCACAGAGCCGTATTCAATTATTTAGCTGAATGTGCCAACAACTCCAACAGATTCCCTTCCCTGTGATCCAAACTTCGAGCTGCATTTATACTGTTCGCTGTCACCGTCTCCCCCAGTCCAGTGCAATCAGCCTTTTAACGTTGAGTTTTCCTACCGTCGTTAATAACGACGACATTGTGTGCATGGAGCAGATTGAGCACACGCATGAGAGTGTGTACACACTGTTTGTACACAACAGCAGTGTGTGTGTGATGGGGGGAGAGCTCAGGACTTTTATGCTTTGCAATATATTTCGCAAATTGAACGTGACTTGAGGCGAATTCTCCAACTCGAGACGCCATCTCTGAGAGTCGTCACTATGAGGATGAATATTTTTGCATTTTTCTCTGTTATAGCATTCTGAATATAAGGAAATGAATATATGGTTGTAAAAATGCTAAAAATAAATCTTACAGTTTTCACTGGTGACAGTGTATTTCAGAAGGCTTTGATTATCAGTCTAACCAGAGCTGTGTGACAGACAGGATGGTGTGTTACAGGTTACCATGACACTGACATGCTTTCTACTAGAGGTGTGTGATATTGAATATTTTAGTGTCGATCTGATAACAAGTAAATACAGGGCTGGTACGGCCGATACTGATACTGATACTTTTTAAGTTTGAAATATCATTAATTTAATTCAATTCATTGTATTTATAAACTACCAATTCACAACAAATGTGGTGTCAAGGCTCTTGACTTGCTATGGGTTCAACACTTTCAAATGAAAAACTCATGTTTTGGTGAACTTTGAGAAGCAGTGAGAGTTCTGGTGGAGCCAGCTGCACAATATCCAAGGAGGCCAGTACCAACACATAAGCACATTGCTGCTGCAAACAAACTGGCATCATGTGAAAAAGTGTTTCTGTTACAGTTGTGTAAAAACCCAAAAACAAATAAACACACACACATTTCAGTTCAATGAAACTGAAATACCACCTCAACTAAGCACAAAAACTTTGTATCTAAAAACTAATTTTTTCAAAATTGCATGTTAAATTTTCATTTTTTTATCTCAATTTGTGCAATTGACCAATTAAAAGAAAGAAGGTCACTAGAATCATTGACATAGCTCAACTTTATGCTTATGCAAGGTTAGAAACATGTTTGAGAAACTTTAACATTCATAATGTTATCATAGTGGCTCACAAACATTCTGCAACTCAGATAAAGACATCTGTCCATTTTGCTTTGACTTGACACTTTCTCGGTGATAGTATTTGCCTTGCGACGCAGCTGTTAGCATTAGCCTCCTGGTACAGAGAGAGAGGTCAGAGTGCAAACGGGCTGGTTCCTTCAGACTCTTGCCTCCATCCAGCCGATGCCGCAGAGTAACAGGTGAACAAATTGAAGGGGGAATGGAAGAAGAAATGGGAAAGAGAAAATCAATAAGTCATTCCAGACAGCCGGGCATCCAGTCACACTTTGGGATCGGTTGAATGGAAGCCGAATAAAGCAGAACACGGCGGCGATAACGTTAATATATGATAATATGGGGGGGAGAGATTGACTTGTGTGTTTGGAGAGAGAGAGAGAAACGAAAAGGGGAAACGCTTCCCAACACACACAGACGTCCCAGCATGCCTGCTGACGAGCGCACAGCCACAGTCGCTTCTCCAATCTAATTCTGCCTGAGATGAGATGGGAGATGAGCTGCTGGGGGATGAGGACCGTTTCAAATTACAAGATCCAGAAACAGATTACTTTATTATCCATCTGCAGCAATATTCCTCCACACAGACACACTGCCATGCAATCTGCCGTGACACATTGATATTGTATTACTGTTCCATCTCTCCAGCATTAAGACGCCTGCCTGTTAGCGGATGTTGTACTCTGGGTTACACCAAAAAAAAAAAAAGAAACACCCAAAGTCTATTTGTGGAGTGGAAATTGTCACACTTTTAGCTTTTTGAGACCAAAATCACAGTAGAAATGTTTTCCAACTTTCCTCTTCTGCAGAGGAAAGTCTTCCTCTTCTAAACTAGACAGTTTATGAGCAAACAAAAAAAACTATAAAACATGTTGCACACTTTGGTCATTTTTTTTACAGCAACTTTTTCAGAGAGAACTTGAATGTTTATTTCCCAAAACTTACTGTTTTAAATTCATCCAGTAACGGCTGAACAATTCAGAGACGAAAATGAATAACCTTTATGGATTTGAGTGCTTTCCCGTCAGCAGAAAAATCTGCTGCTGAAATAATCATTTGTTCTCCTCCCTCAGCAGGAGGTAGACGTTGATAGATTTGGAGAAATTGAAAAGATTACATCATTCGGTTCAGCGTAAAGACGCTGCCCAGCCTGGAGAAAAACAGTTCAGACATTAAAAGATATAAGACCATTCTGATTATTGTCAGCAGAAACACCCACATTTGCTTAAGTCATTTTTTCAGTTAGATTAGTTTAAAAACATGCATTAAAAAAGACACCTTGGTTGAATTAAAAAAATAAAATAAAATCTACAGTTAAATAATTAATACAATTTAAAAACATCTTACTACAAATGAGTAAATTAAAGAGAAAAAACACCCCCACATCTAAATGTAATCAATTCTATCTAGATAGAGGTGAATGGTGATCTATACATTTAGCTCAGACTATTGGTTGTTTTGCACAGAGAGAATCAGGTGACACTTTATATGAAGGGATGTGCAGAAGACTGACAGGAAACTATGACATAACAGCTGTTATGAACATATAGGAGTCTTCATAAATGTTCATGACTCTAGTCATGAAGTGTCCTTCGGTAAATAATGACACTTTTAATGCAAAGTGGACATTTTAATTGACTTTTAATGCAAGTTTTAATGGAATTATGCATTAAATTTTTCATTATTTACTGAATAATGCAAAGTTGACACATTTAATTCAACTTTTAGTGCAACGTTGTGTTAAAAGTGTCATTATTATGCCAAATGACACTTAATGAAAACATTCATAAAGACTCCTTCATGTTCATAACAACAGTTATGTCATGTTTATGACTGTCTCATGACAGTCTTATGTTCAACCCTTCAAATGTTGCCGAGAATCGATTCTGATTAGAGGCAGACTCTGCAGAGCAGCAGGTTATCAGTCTCACATGGTCAGTGGGGTGACCAGACGTTTTGTCTGTCACATCAATCTGCTCTTACATTGTAGTCTGAAAGTTTTTATTGTGTCTAACTCACTGAAACGTCCCTGAAATCCAACCAATCATCTGCTCACGAGTTTCTTTTTGTCGTCTTTATGTACTGAAGAAAATAAGATGAGTGGTCATGATTTGTTCTCTTCAAAAAAAAAACCATTGAAACTAAAGTGCTTCATAGTTAGAAAGCAAAAAAACACATTCCAATATTTAATGTTGGCTTTGTATCAACACTGAAATGGTTAAAAAGGACAAACAAAGGACTGGAGGAGAAATGAGAGATTAAAACAGTCTTTCTGTACCGTTAAGTCCTAAAAACCCCACTGAGGTTGGAAACATTCTGTTCAAAAGCGTCATCTCTCAGTCAGAGGTATTTGAGATTTCACATGTGACAGGAACAATCCATCAAAGCCCAAGAACTAATCACCATCCTTCTCTAGTTTTAATCACCAGGGAGAATTACAGAGGAGAGCTGAGGACGAAATTAAAACCAGGCAGACTACAAAGCCGGGTCTTCAGAGGATTCCTCGTCTCCTTCATGCTTTTGTCTTACCTTCTCTCTGCCATCATCCCCCTTTTCCTGCGCTTCCTCTCCGTCGCTCTATTGTCCTCTGTCGTCTGTCCTGTCAGGACGGCATGATGCATGCTGCTGTTTGGCCTGCGTCACACGAAGACCAAAGGTCTTAATGTGAAGACTTGTGTGGTTCTTTGGTCCTGCTTAGCAAACCGATGGCGCTCAATTCTAGAAGAGTTGGGCTGTACTTATAAAATAAAGATTTACGCAGAGATTCGATAGGATTAAATGGTTTTTCAGACACATGGCAGAAATCATATGATTTAATTAGAGAATATAAGGGAGGTTTGAATACTACAGATGTGGGCTGATGTACATGCCTGTCAGACTAAGGCTGACACTAGCAGGACTTTTATACCATTTTAGAGGTAAACTGTGATCAACACATTGCTAATGGAGGAGCGCAAACGGCCGACCGCATGGAGTTTCACTGAAGAACTGTGTGCAAAACATAAATATAAAAGTATATAGATAGCAAAGTGGCTTAAAGAAGCCGACATTTGTTTTTATTTGGATTAACAATGCAGGTTTTTGTACAAACCACTGACCAGATTTCAATACTTGTTTCCTTTGCCATTCGGATTATTTTTTTTACCCATAAATGAATTTGTGCAGTTCTTTTGCTTTGGTGTGTATGTGTATTTGGCTCCGACATGTGGTGTCAGGTAAACATCGGTGACATCACACCGCCAGGATGCCGTGTCCAGATATTCTGTTATAGAAGCTGCCCAGCTTCTCCATGTGGTACAGCTGACACACCGGAACAGGAAAAGGGAAGAAAAACGAGGAAACAAAGAAAGATTTGAACAGTTGGAAAAAAGTCGATGTGTTCAAAACTCACTTTACCTGCTGCATCCATTTGTACTAAACTATACATCAACAAATTGGCCCTCATCACGAAGGCGGAAGGTGGAAACCATGTTTGCTGACATTAGACGCCTTCACTGAAAGCGCCTTTCAGTGCTACACATAATAAGAGCTGATTTTCATTAAAATGCATCCACTGATTGCACATGACATCACAAAGAGAAGCAGCTTTTCCCCAGAGAGAACGGAGAGGACAGCCAGCTGGGAGTTCTCCTGGTTCTCCTGGTTCTCCTGGTTCTCCTGGTTCTCCTCGGCAGAACCAAACCCGACTGGAAGACTCAGGGATGAATCCCCATCTGGCCTCTTATTGCTCTCTCTTTATTTTTTTTATTCTCTCCACACTTTGTCTGCTGCTGCTGTTTACTCTCTTGCTGCTTGTTTCAGCAGCAGACTAGAAATTAATCAAAAGAAAAGAGGGATGAACTGCAGAAAGGGGTTAGTAGAAAAACAAGAACTGAAGAGAACCAGTGAGATAAGCACACAAAGAGGAAAATCTTCTTTTATCCACTCCTGCTCTATCGCTCCATCATTCTAATTCTCACTGACTCCCTTACATCCTTAATGAAGTTATCTGTCTTCCCTTGTCACGATTTTCTCCTGCCTGGCTTTCCTTCAGATAAACAAGATTTGGCAGCTGCTATAAGTCTGAAAGTAGAAAGAAAAACTTTCCGCTGGATCTGCTGGGAAAGGAGAAAACTTCGTTTTGATGGCTACATTTTCATTTAATTATTTTATGTTTTTAAATCATCTGGAGCCTTTCAGGTGGCCTTAAATGAAATGTTTTGTCATTGTTAAACTATCGAGATTCAAGGAGATTAAATATCAGATGTAATATCTTCCACACCTGCGGCTCTGTTAAATATTTTTAATGGGGTTACAGGTATGTTGGGATTTTAGCGTTTGGTAGCTGCTTCTGCGTTCAACACATTCACTGCACCTGCGCTTTGCTCCCAATAGTGTGGCTTTACTGGGGCAGTGGCGGCGCACCAGGACGCTGCTGAGGCTTCTGATGGCAGCTGGTTTTACTAGAGAAGCAGATTCGCCTGTTTGTGAATATTTTTTCTTGTTTTTTTGTAGAGCGTACCTGAAACATTCTGAATAAGGTACGGCTTGGGATGAGGAAATACCTGATGGTATTATATTGGTGAGCAATTCAGGAGAGCTGTTCGTTTTCCTCAGCTTTGTCCCCAGGTGTGGACGTAAGGCAGACATCACATGTCAAACTCTCAAAAGTTTGACATGTGAAACTTTTGAGGCCCCTCAGACTCCAGATCACATCAGAGTCCATCAGAGAGTCTTACACAATCAGATCAAATTTTCGCAAAAATCAGTAGATCTCTGTGTTTTTTCACACTAATGCATAATTGTGAGATTAATGAAAAGTATGTAGAAAAATGTTTAAATCAATCGGGTTTCAGTAACTGCTGTCTCCCACCTGGAGGTGGCAGTATTTCTTAATTCTGCTACACTGCTGCTGATATGAAAAAGTAACAAAAGTCGTACACAAGTCCAAATGTGACAAAACTCCTTGCAAATATCTTTGGATTAGCACCACCAAGATCTGTGATTTTGATTGCAAAAATAAATCCCAGAAACAATCACAAAAAAACTTATGGAACTCATTTGAAAAGATGTTCAGTATTATTTAATGTAATAAGAGTTTATTCAATGCAGAAACAGCTGTTTATACTTTACCAGTTCGTTGAAGGGTTCTTATCAATCCATTCTGGCACAACTGGCCCTTGAGAACATTCATGATTTTGATTTGGCCTAAAATAAAAATGAGTTTGACATGTTTGCTGTGGAATGTAGGAATGAAAGCAATCAGGATTTTCCAGCTTCTTCTTAAATTCAGTAGAATGGGAAACTTTTGTTGCTGTTTTAGCGAATTCTGCCAAATTAAAGCTCACAGATTATGGAAACAGAAAAACTGCCAACATTGTGGCACAGTGCTGCCTACAACTCTGTCAAATTTTAGTCAGATTTATGCTTCATGAACCCATCGGCGCCGTTGTTCCTCCAGCATTTTATTCCTCCAGCTGTTTATTCTAACCTTTTTTAGTACTTGACAGGTGTGTGTATATTTATATATATTTATATGTTTGTGTGTGTTGGAAACATAGTGTGCACACCTCTTCTAACTGCAGCTGCCTCATGGGTGACCTGTTTGTGCAGGTCACAGTCTGAAAACTCAGCAGCGTCCTGTCTGGCTGAAGGTGGACTACACTGCCTCAGGAATTCACCTCGACCTTCCACACACACACACACACACACACACACACACACACACACACACACACACACACACACACACACACACACAC
>CAEGAF010094821.1:0-14563 GCA_903067075.1 Micropoecilia bifurca | reverse complement strand
TGTGGTTTAGTTACTCGTTACAAAAAAGCGAAAAAGAGAAACGCTGGTGTTTTGACCCACCTACTGATTGACTGCAAAGTCGGTAGCCTACTTGCCTTGGCTTGTTCATCACCACCAATAGGATACACCTGTTTCTCTTCTCCCATTAAACACAAAGTTTTGCGATGAGCAGCAGCCACATGTCCCTAATGCCACATAATGACCAGTTGTTGCACCAATAGTATGTGAAGTAGAGAATCTTAACGGCTTTTTTTCTTCATGTTGGCCGCATTTTCTGTACTGACTATTTTTCTCATTTTCAGCACTGACCTTACTTGAAGGGAAACTTAAGGCTTACAAAAACTTTGTATTTTCTGTCCTGGAGGGGAAACTAAGAAGCTGGTTCAGTTGTAAAGCAGGTTAAGTTAACCTAAAGCACATAATTTTCTTAACCAAATGATGCCTGCAGGTAAATCTATTAGCAGGTTTAATTTTGCCTGCACATGGTTAAAAAATAAAAATGTCATTCAAACTGCATTTGCCTTGTTTTACTTTTTACTTATACTTTTCATTCCATTACTTGAGTACATTCATTTTTCCAGTAATTTCTATACTTAAGTACAAGAACATTCAGATACTTTAAGACTTTGACTCAAATAACATTTCAGTCAGTGACTTTGACTTTTACCAAAGTCATATTTTGGAGAGGAACCTATACTTGACTCTGAGATTTCAGTACTTTATACAACACTGATAATGATGCGTTGGCAACTTTTGGCTTACATATTTCTCAACTTCTAGCATAATAAATGCAACAAAAACAAGCTTCAATACTAATGAAGTATGACCCGTTAGGTGAATTTTTCTTTTATTGTTGCCTTTGCTTAGGTATTAAACACATTATGAAGTCTCCAGTTCACGCCATAATCTATTAAAACTACAATTTGTAAATGGCTTGCGATTTTCACAAACTGCTATAGACACAATGTCAGTATTTAAAATATATGACCCAAGATAATTTCCAGTATTAGCAGATGTAGTTTTAGGGACTCCACTCTAAGTGAAGACAGCCTACTACTAAGTGCTTGGTCATATTTCTGACTAATTTCTAACAGCATATGTCAGGCAATGCCTGGAGCTTTTTCCACTTTATATAGAGAAATCTCTGCGTGCTGCTGTCAATCTGCAAGGATCACAGCGAACATAATGAGGCGCAGAGAGACTAATGAAAGCAGGGGAACTGAAATTTCCAGATCGCTGGAACAGTAAGTCCATTAATTGCCATCTTAATTGCCTCTGTGAGTCAGCACCCGAGCTTTGGGGCTAAAATCCCTCTGACATTTGCCTTTAATGCCAGACTTAATAATAAGAAATCTCACATACTGATGATGAATCAATAACGTTCGCAAATGTGAGACCTTTAAAAAAGTTCAAACTTCTGAGCAGATGTAAAAAATACCTTCTAAATTAAACATATTGTAATATAACAAAAAGATCAATACTTTATATTTTCACTGTAAACAGCTTTAGTCTTATATAGTAAACATTTTTATACAGAACAGGAACTGGGTGAAGCAAAAAACAAATTGTCAGGTTTTCCAGACGCCACATTTCGGTTTAGATTTCACGAAGAAGGAAGTAGCACTCATCTTCAGAGGTTTTCGTATTGTTTCCTTCAGTTGTTCTTGTTGCAGTGTCACCACAAGCAAAGGGGTGAGGGGGAGATTTTCCAAATGGTTTGGTTGGTTTAACACAGTGTAGTGCATAAGAACATGATGGAAGTAAAACATATGTGACAGAGGAGCAGAACTGATGGTGTTAGGGTTCAAACAATCTGAGGAAGCTTTTGTTAAGCAGCCTTTTATTCACAATGTCCTGGGTAGAAAAGTTTCTTCTGCAGTTGTTTCAAGTTTAATCACTCATTTAGGGTGATTTCACCCTAAATGATTTCATTTAGGCTTGTTTTCATATGGATGAGAACAAGCAGAAACACTAACATTCTCTCAGCTATTGAAACATATGCTTAACTTTTATAACATACTGTAAAATTTAAGCCAACATCCAAATTCATTCAAGAAAGACTAGAAGGATGAACTTTTGCACTAATCTCCCAATAGATGACATGAAATATTCAATAACAATTTGTTCTTTATGTTTCTTGAGCCACCGCTTGCACAATCATTTGCAGATGCAGTCAATAAGGTTTTCTCCTCAAACTGCAGTACTTCTCTGCTTAGTTACAGGGAGCAGAGGCAAGGGTTCAAGCCCTGGCCATCTATGTATTCATGCTACTAGCTGATGTTACACACAATGATATTTGGAGAAATTCATGACGGTCTAATGTGCAAAAGTTTTTGCAAGTCAGGGCAATTATTGATTTGTAAGAACAGGAAACATTTTTTAAAGAAAAAAATATGCCTTCCTTGAAATAAGAAAGCATTTTTTTAGCTTGAACTAAAGGTTAGTCTGAGAATTGGTGTGAACATTATTGTATGTGTTTTTATAAAACTAAACAACCTTATTTAAAAAACATTTCACTACTAATTATGAATTTGTCATTAGCTCTTTGTTCTGGTGTAATTCTTAAACCTTTATAGACACACACCAACATTATCAGTGATGAAAATAAGTAAAAAGTATCATTTATTGAGCATTTTTATGCATGAATGTACCTTGTCTTTCTAGGGATGCACAATATATAATGTAGCCCTAGGCGAAAATTCAACCTGTAAGACTCTTCCGGCATCACATATCACCACGCCTTCATCCCAGCCATTCAGGACGCTCCACCTCTCTAGCTCGATCCAATCACCTGGCAAGAGCTCCTTCAAAAGGCGAAGCAATCACGCGCTTCAGCCGTGCTTCAATGTTAATGGTGCTTTTCCTTTACCCATCCAGCTGCCTCCTCCCCGTCAAAGGTTCCGGCCTGATCCGGCTCCCAAAGCTCCCTCTGATCGTCCTTTTCCCTTTCTCGGCTCAGATGTCCCTCGACCCTCGCTGAGCTCCCGTGGACTTTCAGCTGCCCCACCCTGGCTCCCCTTGGCCTTCATCTGCAACACCCCGGCATCTCTTCGGCCCGCCGTCCTTTTCTCCCCACCACTGACCCTAGTCAGCCTCCCCTGTTGATCTGGTCGCGGACTCCTCCGCCCGCCGCCACCAGTTCGCCAGGCTCCCTCACTTCCGTATGTCTCAGCCGCAGCGGCTCTCCAGCCTTATCAACTGGCCACCTGCCCCACATGGGGCGTCGTCTAGCTTCATGGATTCTGCACCACCCTCCCCCCCTGTTAAAGTCATCTCCAGCAAGAGCCGCCAGTCAGCTCACCAACCTATCCGCCCCACCATGACTCCCTTCGGCCTCCATCAGCGACGCTCCGGTCCCTCCTCGATCCGCCGCCCTCCTTCCCTCCACTGACGCTCGTCGGCCTTCCAGCTCGTCCCGTCGTGGACTCGCTCCTCCGCCTGGATCGTCTTTCCCAGCTCACCTCCAGGCCTCCAATCGCCAGTCTATCTCATCTCAGTGTCGTGATTAGCTCAACTCGTGCGGTTTGCAGAGCTGAAGCTTTAAGCTGTTCCAAAATCTCATCAGCTCCGCTTTCTAACGGCCTCGCACAGTGATCTGAACTTTGCCAGCTGCCGCTTCTCAGGCCATTCACAGCTCAAGGCGTCTCACGTCCCGATGGCTTCTGTTCCTCTTTCCATCGTTTTCTGTCAGCTCGACGCGAATCGAGGAGGCACACGCATTAAGTAGGAACACAGTATTTCTAGGATCCGCCAGTCCAGCACACGGGACAACAAGGGTCATAAAATTAGTCGCTCTCTTCCTCAACTGTATGGCCGCCTAAGCGCGCGGCTCTACACGCAATCGCTGTTGGAGCCAGTTGCTATCATTTTAAGCATAACTGTACTGTATGGTGCCAATTGGGGGAGAAAAAAACAAACAAAAAAAACCTGAATTCCATACATTCAGCTTATGGCTAGTCTGTTTTGTCACCCTGTGTATGTAACATGATGTGTGTGTCAGTGATCATAAACAGCAGAGAGCCGTTTCTAGGTGAGGCCGCTAGTTCTCCTGCGCGGCAGGGGGCGTTCATGATCTCAGACATCGCAATTCCACAAATACAGAGTAAGAGACAGCAACGAGCTAGCCTTAGAGCTAGCCTCACATTAAAGTCAGTGCAGCTATACATCTCTGGGTTTTCCGTCTTCCCACAGCAATCACGTATTTCCGCAAACCATTAAGCCTAAATCTATTTCTTTCGTGTGAGAAATATTTAACTGTTTTCTGATATATATTCGTAGCATTGTTTCCAGTTGCTACGGCGCAGAGAGTGAGAAAGTGGTTTCGAGCCATACATTGACAGTTTTCCCCCTTCCTACGAACTCGGCACAAATTAATATCCACACGTCTAAGTTTGATTGAGTTAAAGAAATGATTCCATGGTGGCAGCGCGCCACGTATGTCATGTAAAATAATAGTTTTCTGCCCCCAGCGTTGTCAGCACGTACAATTTTCCTGCGTCATCAATACCTTGCAGGGATTTATATTGATAAATCTGATTACGAATGCCTCTCCAACTATAATCCTTGTTGGCAAGTTACTCAAGCACACGCACTTGAACCAAGCCTCCATTATCTCTACTATCCCTGCAGGTCATTCCAACAACCAGTCAACAGTATTTCTCCAGCCCTTCACCCCAGCATGCTATGCCTCATCTAAATTCGGCGCAACTTGGAAATCTTCCCTTCCTCACGACGGGGTCATGTCCTCATTCGTTCTTTCATCGTCACCGCCTACTCCCTCATACGCAATCCATCTGCAACATTCTTCAGCGCCTATTAAGTACAGACTTTTGGGGGGAATCTATCCTTAACTATTGCCGTATATTTGTATATATATTCATATATTCTACATGTTTAGGTTTTTAAGATTCAATTCTATCTCATTCTTAAAGCACTGCTTTGCCGCTGGAACTGTGCTGTATAAATAATCACCTTTCCTCGAGGATCGAGGGGAAAGAACTGCCATTTTTATCAACCACTTTGCATAATCCACCTCAGCTGATGCTTGTTTACTAACCATTCTAGGACTCTGTTAGTTTCGAATGCGCAAGGGACAACGCAGTTCCCGGATCTATGCTTCTTTCATGCTGTTCTCACCTCTCACTTTTAGGCCAGCAAGCTACACCCCAATTCCCACGTCCTTCACTCATGAAATCTCCAGATCAGTCATATCGTTAAATTTCTTAGAAATCCAATATTTATGCGAGTTCCCCTCGGCCTTCTCCAGGCCTCATATTTGGTCCTCAGGCAGCCTCCCATTGCCCTCAAGGTTCAGTCATAATCGTTGCCGGTCCTTGGGAGCATCCTTCTCCGGTACTCTTTCAGACCTCTCCTCCGTTCTCACTGCCTTCAGACTATGGGTAAGCATTCGCTACAAATCTCTGGTGGTGGAGCACTCTGACATACTAATATCTATTTCATCTAGGGAGTCAGCCTGCAGTTGACCGCAGTCATCACCTCGTTTAACAAAGCTTCGAACAGCTTGCAGGTCAGCAGTCAAAGCGCCTATCAAGGCTCGAACAGCCTGCAGTTCACAGCAGTCATCACCTCCTTTAACAAAGCTTCGAACAGCTTGCTGGTCGGCAGTCGTAGCGCCTAACAAGGCTCGTACAGCCTGCAGGCCACCGCAGTCATCGCCTTGCCTAACAAAGCTTCGAACATCTTGCAAGCCGGCAGCCATAGCGCCTAACAAGGTCTGATCAGCCTGCAGGCCACGGCCATCACCGCCCGCCTAACAAAGTTCGATATGAGCTTGCAGGCCGGCCGTCGTCACACCCAACAAGGTTCGATTATCTTGCAGTCTGCGGCCATCACCACCCCCTAACAAAGCTTCGTCAGCCTGGAGGCCAGCCGTCGTCGCGCCCAACAAGGCCTGACCAGCCTGCAGGCCGCGGCCATCTCCGCCCGCCTAACAAAGTTCGATATGGGCTTGCAGGCTGGCCGCCGTTGCACCTAACAAGGTTTGATCAGCCTGCAGGTCTCAGCTTCTCTGCCCCGCCTAACAAAGTTCAATATGAGCTTGCAGGCCCGGCTGCCGTGCGCCTAACAAGGCTCGAACAGCCTGCAGGCCCAGGCCACCATCACCCGCCTAACAAAGTTCGGTATGAGCTTGCAGGCCGGCCGCCGTCACACCTAACAAGGTTCGATCATCTTGTAATCCACGGCCATCACCGCCCGCCTAACAAAGCTTGCTATAAGCTTGCAGGCCGGCTGCTGTTGCGCATACGAGGTTCGATCAGCCTGCAGGTCTCGGCTTCTTTGCCTCGCCTAACAAAGTTTAACATGAGCTTGCAGGCCGGCTGCCGCGCACCTAACAAGGTTCAAACGAGCCTGCAGGTCACGGCATGGCCTCGGCCCGGCACCCTCTTTGGGGGGGAAGACCTACCTAAGCTTCGATCGAGCCGATCATTCAAGATCGCTGCAATTCTCGGCTCGCACGTCTTCCGCCGGTGTCCGACCGCCAAATTCTCGGTCTAATAAAATTGTCTAACTGCTGTTTTTCTCTCTGTGTGAGTCTCTACAGATTGAAATATCTGTTATTAGCCATAACAGCAACATTAATATAAAATATTGATATTGGACCAAATTTTTATATCAACGCATCTCTAAGACCTAAATAATCATGATAAAACATTTTTCTAAATTGTTTTTATTTTTCTAAAATGTTTTATCATTTTAGAAATTGAGATTGTCTATTATTCCTAGACAATTTCAAACAAGTGGTTTAAGGTGAAAAACTATTAATTGTTCCTTTATTATGTTGTCAATAATTTCACCATACAGACATTATTTCACTATTACATTGAAAATAAATAATTTTGAGTGTTTATGTTCTGGTGAGCATGTTAGAGTGTGTCTGGAACAAATTATTTTAATTTCTATTATTTTACATGAGTAAATGTTTTTCAAATACAAATTCTTAAGCTACAGACTTGGTGGAACAGACAGCATTGTAGTGGGAGGTTCCACTGTAAATATTGCATGACCTACAGGCACTTTGGTATGGTCTTGTTTGTTAAAGAACTCAACATTAATTGGTTTTGGATAAAGCAGACGTTTTTGTCTCTGTGCTAACTTGCTGTTTTGTTAATTTGTACCCCATTTTTTACATGTGAATTACCATTTTGACCATACTTTCTTCCATTTCACACTTGTAAACAAAACACTTCATAACAATGTGTTTTTAATGAACCAGATGAGTAAATAATCATAAAAATGCTAAAATCTCTGGTAGCTTAATTAAACTATGCATTATTTCCATTTCCATTTTTTTTTCATTCACTCAGTAATAAATATGAATAGTCTATGTAACAAGTACAACAAACCACGAGAAGGAGCAAAAAGTAATAATTTATATCTGCATCCATGAAGAGAACATTAATGATTTAACTAAGATTGTTACAACTACATTTTAAATACAAAAGACTAATCTTGAACATCCGCTGCATCAAGCATAGTGGTAAAACTGATATGGTACAATACACAGATTGCTTTAGTACCAGTAGTTTGGTCTGTGACAGTCAAAGCTGAAATCTCAAAACAACTTCAAACTCTTCACCTACAAATCTTAAAGATCAGTGACTTGCACCTTGTTATAGTTCCCTTCATAAACTCTGCCAATTTCCAGGTATTTAGCATAAATTTAGAATCTAGGTACCACAAGAGACTGAAGCCAGGGGCCAATTCTCAGAAGTTGCCTTCACTTCAGAACGAATGCTTTGACAGAAAGGTCAGGCCACCTTCAGCTATTGAAAATCATTTGCTGCAAAAGATCATGACATTAAAGTTATGAGCAGAGAGGCCATAGGAGAGCAGCGGCACCGAAGACGAGAAAAAGCTGTGGTAGCAAAGATGAACGGATAGTGGGAGGAGAGATCGACACCTGATGAGCGAGAACGATGGATGGGCATCAGCTGAAGATACATCAATCAGAAACTGAATATGGAGATGATATCGCTGCAGTTGCATATTGACCCATGATTCTGTTGCCAAACATTATGACTACTACTTCATATAAATCATATAGGGTTGGGCTATCAATTTATTTGATCAATTAGTCAAATTTTTGCTTTTTTATTTGGACTTTGATTTCAAGTCCAAATATATATTCTATACAACCATGGAAGGTTGTATAGAATATTATTTTTATTTTCCAAAGTCATAATATTACAAGAATACAGTCATACTACAAAGTCAAAGTAGTACAAATTTAAAGTTTTAATATTAAAATAGTAAAGTTGTAGGGAAACTTAGTAGTTTTATGAAAATTTTAACCCAAAATAATACATTTAAAATTTCTAATTCATGAGGATCTTGTGAAATAATAATTCTACATAATTATCAGTTTTACAGATGAGAAAATATTTTAACATAAAGCTAGACAATATGGCTGAAAAACATAATGAGAAAAGCATCTCCCATCAGTCGACATCAAGAATTATTATGTTTTTTGTTTTAAATATCTGAAATACTACCAAACTGTTGGCGTGATCTTTCTTGTCTTATTCATACGTTTCACTCCAAGGCAAAGGCGAAACCTTAAACAGCTGCTGCGGAAGTTACCCAGCAGGTCGTTGCTAGGTAGCCAAAGTTGGGGAGAACTTGAATGTGCTTGCTACTGAAGAGGTTGTTGCTAGGCAACCAATAGTGAGTTCGTTAGCAGATGCCACCAACTTTAGTTGTGGGAGGTTGAACAGCTGAAGCCTTTCCTCTGCCTACATCCCCCAGAATGCTGTGCCATTCTGGATCAGTTCAGTGAATATTCTTGAATATCTATTAATATAGATAATATATTAATAGATATTCAATGAATGAACAGATGATATAGATTTAAACTGATCATGTGTGTCACAATATAGTTGGATCACGTGTGTCACAATATAGATTGGTTTATAGTCCAGTAATACGTCAACATCAAATTATTTTTAGTAGCAGGAGTTTGAAAATATTGTGCAAACAGTTTGTCTATTGCGAAGAAAGAATCATATGACTGAGGTGGTCATGTTAGATCTTTATCACTCTGGAAGTTTTTTTCTCAATAAAATGACTTTTCTCTCAAAATTTTGAGACATATTTTTCTGTAAAAGAAAAAACCACGAGGTGGCTCTTTAGAATACATCAACAGAACTATTTGCTGGGTACTCTACAAAAAAACTGGATTTTATGGAAAAGGTCAAGAAGAAAAAGAATGTTGACGAAATATTTTATCACAAGCAATGAAGAAGAGACAGCAAACTGGTTTGATGACAATAAAATTCAGCTGTCCATGCAAAACGACTAGTGTGGGAGAAAAAAACACTTGAACCTCGCCCTAAAAAAGCACTGCCATCATATGTAGTTACTTGCTGAAATGGTTCAGATCAAAACATTTTATGCATTAGAATGTCCAGTGGTACCCAACGTCATTCTGCATGTTTTCCTTCTCTCCCTGGTGGCAGTAACAACCTTCTCGGCATGTCAATGCTCTTCTTAGGCCTTCTGATGAGCCATCATTTGACTCAGGTATACTAAACCAGGGAGAGAACTAAAACATTGCAGGATGCCTGCCCTTTGGGCCCCTTTGGGCACCATTGGCCTATAGTCAAAGTCCATACCTCAATCTATTATTCTATTTATCTATTATTCCATTTTTTTCATTATGGAAGATCTTGATTTTGCAGAGAAAAGGAAGAAGGAAATGTTTACACTCCCCTAGCAGCACTACAGCCGATACTTTGGCCATAAAATTCATTATCAGTACAGACTGAAATGGGGCCAACAGTTAGACACAGTGGATGACGGCTAATGCAGACTCAACAGTCCAACTATTTGATCTCTGCAGGTGAAAACTCGTAACTTTGTATCTAACCAGACCTGTCTTGTGCCAGCATTTAGATTTTTTTTAATTTCTTTTAATCTTTCATCAGAACAATATATGAGCTCCTTTATTTTCACACAGTGAAACATATTGATTCCTATTAGGACCATAACTCAGTGACCGAACAATGCCATTGGCTAAATGTCTTTTTATACTTCTATGTTGTACAGATAGAATTCAGAAATCTGAGTTTTTTTTACAAACATTTAACATTCTGACAACAGTCTTGCACCAGGTCTTTATCAAGATTTTACCTTGACATGAAATTATATCCTGAGATTGTTGAACATGTATTGTTGATGACCTTGAATCTGTCATAAAAATCTGTTTATTTAGATACATGTCAATATATGTCAGATAAAGCTCTTGAAAGTGAATTATCTTTTCCTGGTAATTTAAAACGCAATAATATTTGTGAAACCATTCAAAAATAGTTATGGGTAGTATATTGTTGTGTACAAATTAAATACTTTGTATGCATTCTTTCCCTTTCCAGCCAAATAGATATTCTTATCCGGTATTCTGGGAATGTAATCCTTTGAATTTGGTTTATCCTTCAGCATAAACTTCCAGATGCCTGAAGGTGCCTTGTTTATCTGTTCCAACAACAACATACAAAGAATGAACAGCAAGTCAAAGTTCAACCATCAATCCAAGTTAGGCAGAGTCTCATGAATGTGCTAAACATGGTTTTCATTACTCAGAATTTTTATTTTACAGCAGCTCATTAATGGGAAACAACCGTCTGAACAGTTGA
This sequence comes from Micropoecilia bifurca, assembly GCA_903067075.1. NCBI lineage: Eukaryota > Metazoa > Chordata > Actinopteri > Cyprinodontiformes > Poeciliidae > Micropoecilia > Micropoecilia bifurca. The sequence goes on along the minus strand of CAEGAF010094821.1, from coordinate 3,911 downwards.
GCTAAGACACTTCAAACAAATTGGAAAATACAGAATTTGCTGTGGAAGGCAAACTTTTACATGCTAATGCTAGGTTAACCGTAGCAATACTGCTATTGATATGTTAAGGCAACCTATTATGCAAAATTTACATTTGCACTTACGTAATTTATGACTAGTCCAGGAAACTAGAGATAAATTTGCACTTACCCATGATAGATGCAAAAAGCAATGTAGCTAGCAGGCATATTTTAGCAGCTGGTTAGAGGTAGCTTCAACCGCCTCATGCTACAGAACGTGATGAAGATGTGTGTGTGACTCAAACATTTACCCTGACAGAAAACCGACAGAAGGCCAACTTACTTTTTAAAAATTAACTTAAGACAACTTACAGGCCCAGTTTTAGATACATAAATTTAAGACTTTATAAGAATGTGTGAACACACTGACAAACTTCTGACTTTATTAAAGAAAGTCATTAAAAACAGTTATTACTAGGTATTCAGGCACTTAGCTAACAATAAATTTTGGAAATCTTAAATGACCAAAAAACAGAAAATCTTTAGTCTGATTTAAACTACGAATGTGATGAGAAAAGTCTCACATGCCATAAATAAATGGTTTTAATTAGCATATTGGTTTTTAAAGCAAAAGCTGCATGATACAGAATGCATTTTTAAGAGAGGACCAAAGATGTGTCACTTCCAACATAAAAAAAGTCTGCAGTCTGTAGCATAGTGAGCTTTTATTCTCTAAACTTGGGGCAACAAAATGAGTGACGTGTCTAGTTGTCTCTGTGGACAGTTTTCAGAGTGCAGTAATGGACATCTCTTCTACTACAATGAAGAGACGGAGTGAAAAAAGAATCCAAAATGACAGAAAATCAATTTTTTAAAGAAGAAAGAAAACATGGGGACAGCTGATTCTTAGCTGTGACTCTGGCATGAACCTTCAACAGAAGTGTTATGCTGGAATCACATGGGGAAAAATAAACTTGTTCCCATTCGCTAGTGACAATATAGATCAATCTTTCACTTTTACAGCGAGTTGTTTGTGCAGCAAGTTGCTATAAAAAACAAATTGATGTTGCAAATCATCACTCTTCACGCTCAGCACTCATTAGGAAAATGTGGGTCTTTTTTCTGAATGTCAACAACTCAGATTGAACATTGATTGAAAGCACACAACCGCCATGCCAAAGATTTTGAAGAGCACTTCTACAGCAGGAGTTTCTTAAAATATAATTGCCCAAAACAAACAAGGAGTTTTATAGTTTCTTTTTTCTGCCAGAGGAAGATTTATTTCATCCCATTTAAATCACAAGGTGTTGCACCAAACAACCATAAATTGTTCAAAATGTTATAGATATTATAGTAAAACAATTCAGGTTTATACTCGCATGTGAAAATGGCTGCAAACAGATGCACAGTTATACAAGCGTACATCTTTGAAAAGCATAAGTGTGACCACCTGTACAACCGACAAGTGGTTTCTGAATGATGAGTAAACAACAGAACACTGGTCTTTTCCAGCAGTCATTGTACATTGCATACAATGGCACATACAGTCATCGTATGGCTGTATGACATACACTGACATACAGCCAAATGTCCTGGAGCTCCACTTGTAACTGTGCAGTGCCTGTCGAATCTGACTCAACAATTGGGAGGTTTTTGAAACTGCTTATTTTCTAGACAAAAAACATTAACAAATTGCCCCCCCAAAACCTGGGTGTTTCTTTAAGTACTTTGGTTGTGTTTAGAAGCAGAAGAAAACCAAATGGAAGTATAAAAATGTGCAAAATGTGAACTTTGTATAATAGTACCTTTTGTCAAACTCCCCCACCTCGGTTTGTGTAGTGACCCCAACATTGGTTATTTTTGGGACCATACTGATATACTCTCCTGTTAATAAATGAGAAAAATCCTGTGATGTGCATATGCTATTCCTCCTCTATGCAGGGAAATTGTCTAGAACTGGGTTGTGTATTCAGTTTATTTTTTAGCTGCATTGAAGAGTAAATAAAAGTCCACAAAATGTTAAACTTCAGCTAAAAATACACACCTGTATATCTGTAGTAAGGTCTCATATTTCACACCATGAATCATAAAACTGAAATCGTCACTCTAAATAAAACCATAACGCTGTCATTGGCTTAAGCATAGAAAATCTGTTGCCTGAAGGTCTGAACATCTTGGCCAGTCCTCCTGTTCAACATAAGCTCATCTTTGTGGCTCTGAGGAAATGTCACAACACATTTGGTCTCGGTAGATTCCAAATCCGACATCCTCGTGAAAAGCCTCTCGGACTCAGCTCGTGAGCTTGGTGAACAGCACAGTGGGATTTGACCTTGATGCTCTGTTTAGCCGCTAATGCTTCCTGTCCCAGGTGGGAAACCCTTGCACTGGTAAGACGAGCGACATGCGGCGAGGCCTGAGCGCGCTCACTGCCGAGCTGAGCCGCAGATCATCTGTGTCATCACACTTGGCTGAGTCAGAAATCTGATCAGGGCTGCTGGGACCTTTAATGATTTTCAGAGAGGAAAACCGTGCATCTGTGTGTGCATCTGAGTCGGCACATTAAAGCATCTGAAAATAGGCCAGTTAAATTCAGTCAAGAATTATTTGGCAGTTTGATAATATTAGACTAGATGACTCCCTTATCGCCAACATTTTTGAGTTTGATAAATTAAACTTTTATTTTTATCACAGTACAATTGTGTGGTTTGTTTACATCCGGCAGTCTCAAATCTTTCTTTTCTTACTTGTTCTTTTCAGTGCTACAAAATTCATTAAAAAAACACAAGTTTTAGATTATGCTTCTGACTTTTATTCAGTATTCAATAATTTTTACATTTGTTTAGCATCAATGCTGCCTCATATCTTCTAATTTTATTTGGCTTGGAGTTCTTAGGGTTTTTTTCAGCATGGTTCCTTTGGTCTTTTTATTGATAGAACATTTTTCCAGCTTGAGAAGTTAAACAGCTTAATAAAGCTGAAAGATGAGATGGCAAATAAAATGTCGTTAAGTAATTTGCCCTTATATTTTATAATGATGTTTGAAAAATATCATATTTTATTATAAAAAAAAGTCAATCAGACAGATCAGTATGACTTATTTTAACTCACTAATTTTAACTGATATTTGATCATAATGATTTTGATTAAAAATAGTAAAAAAAATAAATAAAACATTTTAAAAAGTTCAACTTGTTTATTTTTGCATTTTTCTGGTGGCTCCCAGTTTCGAAAAACACTGTACTAATCTAGAAGATTTTACAAAAAAAGGATGACAGCTCTGATACTTTCAATTGTTCCAAAAATGCTCTTTATATCAAACAAGACTTGCCTTTGAATTGGGTATTTGCCTCTTTAAGAAGCTCCTGTTATTTCTGAAACTCTGCCTTCAGTATGTACCATACCATACCATACCATACCATAGGAACTTTATTTATAAAGCACTTTAAAACAACCATAGCTGAATCAAAGTGCTGTACATTAAAACACATCACAATAAAAAATAAATAAAATAAAAATTTGTACAGTTTAAAAACAAACATACAATTTAAAACTAGATCCCGCTGGAGTTGAAAGCCAAGTAAAATAGATGAGTTTTAAGACGAGCTTTAAAAGTGGACAGTGACTGGGCCTCTCTGACCTGCAAAGGCAAGTCATTCCATAACTTAGGAATGATAGCGAAAGCCCTGTCCCCTCTGAGCTTCCTGTCCCCTCTGAGCTTCCTGTCCCCTCTGAGCTTCCTGTCCCCTCTGAGCTTCCTTCTGGATCTCTGTACCTCCAAGAACAGCTGATCTGCTGACCTGAGTAACTGTAGGGTGAAGAAGCTCACAGAGGTAAACTGGGGCAAGATTATGCAGTGATTTAAAAACAAACATAAGAATTTTAAAATGAATCCTAAAATATACAGGCAGCCAG
>CAEGAF010094808.1:0-13670 GCA_903067075.1 Micropoecilia bifurca | reverse complement strand
ATGGAGTTTGCATGTTCTCCCTGTGCATGCGTGGGTTTTCTCCGGGTTCTCCGGTTTCCTCCCACAGTCCAAAAACAAGACTGTCAGGTTAATTGGTCTGTCTAAATTGTCCCTAGGTGTGCATGGTTGTTTGTCCTGTATGTCTCTGTGTTGCCCTGCGACAGACTGGCGACCTGTCCAGGGTGACCCCGCCTCTCGCCCGGAACGCCAGCTGGAGAGGCACCAGCAACTCCCGACCCCACCAAGGGACAAGGGTGCAAGAAAATGGATGGATGGATGGGATTAGTGTAGGTAAAGGATTTGTTATAGTAAAGAAACTTCTAACCAAAAATGCTCAAATCAGTTGAATATAAAAGTTATTATTCAAAAAGCGAATATACTAGTCAGTCTAATCATTTAGTTCAGATATATTTTAACCACAATGCAGCACATTATGGAATTTCTGTTTCAAGCAATAGATCAGGGGTCCCCAAACGTTTTCCTGTGAGGGCCACATAACTTTTCAGTTCTCTGGTGGGAGGCCAGAGTCAGATTGTAACAGAAAAAGTGTGATGATTGTAGGAGTGCCTAAATGTAAACATGTACTGTTTTCTAGAAAGCACAATCAAATAACCCTCTCTGGGTTCTTCACAAAACAAAAGTCTGGACATAAATAACAACACTATTAAATGAAATAAAAAATAACCAAATAACCCTCTCTGAGTTCTTCATGGGAAAAAATCCAGGAAATAATACTATTTATGAAATAAATACCGTATATGAAAAAAAAAAAATTAAATGCTCTCAGGTATTGTCCAGGGGGCCGGACCAAATGTGGAGGCGGCCGTAGTTTGGGGACCACTGCATTAGATGTTTTGAGGGGACATGATAGCATCATTATGGTAGTTCCTGCTGGTTTGGGGGACGTTTTGCATGCAAACCAACATTTAGGTTTATGATTGAAAAAGCTCAATTGAAAAACCTCGAATCTCATCGCTTTTCTAATCCAACCATCTCTATTTGAACAGTAAAGTCTTGGCACCACTGATACACATGCACAGCTTGTATTAAATACAGAACAGATATAGATCAATGTGCAAAAGTCCACTTGCAGACGCCGACAAACTGCAAAAAGAGGTTTACCATCACAGATTAGGTTGCTTATATTCATAAATAGCAATACTTAAAGCAGGTGACCAATGGTAGCATCTGTTGTTTAATCCATACAAAAGTCTGTAAAATGTTGAACCATAACAGCTTTACAGTGATGGAGAGCATAGATACTAGATGTAATTGGTTTTAAAAATTAAATCTAATCCTCTTTAGACCTGATCTCTGAACCTCATATTACTAAGACTTTATTTACATTAAAACAATGGATTTAAATGTCACATTGAGGCGACGACTCAAAGTGCTAAAGATCTGCCATCTTTACAAGATTTCTAATAAAACCAAAACAAACAAATTTGCAGTCGTGCCCAATCGGCAACAGAGAAAATAAAAACACCGTCTAGTAAAGTTTAAATCGAGATCAGTCATAACAGAACTCTGCAACAGAAAAGTCACCCGGACGGAGGTTTGACTTCAACCTACACCGAGAACAATTAAATTATGTCATCACATAGTTATGTGCTGCTCACATTACACAGGCCTCAGAGGTTCTGCCAAGATACAAGGGCATCGGTCGGTTTCTATTCTTTGCAGCAGGATTGCGGTTACGTTGGGGAGAACTTAGATGAAAGGACAAACCAAAAGGCTATGTTGTAGTTGCAAATTAAAAAATAAAAACACAAATAGCAAGAATTTACTTTGGTGCAGAGTTATAGTTGCCTCGCAAGACAAAAGTGCAAGTCAGGGTGCAAAAAAACATTGCACCAAAAAAAAAAAAAAGAAAAGAAAAACACTACAAAGAAAGCATTTTTTAAAACTATTTACCTCGTTTTTCTTCAAACAAAAAATAAAGTACAGCTGTCAACCCCATTTTTGTCAACAAATAATATTAAAATAACCAACTAAATAGGCTGAGTTGTAACCAAAAGACTCAATGAAAAAAACCAGTTGTACTCTTCTGACAACAGGAACCAATTTAATCTCTAATTACTTCACATACTTCCTTCTATTCACTTTAGTTTTAGTTTTAATCCTCTATTGTTTGAAATTGTAATCTCTTAGATTTCTACAAAAGGGATTCATTTCCCACAAACACATCTGGCAAACACTTTATTTTACCTGAACACTTCTGTGTCTTGTTAGAGCTGAGAGAAAACAACACTGGCGCCTTGCTGCTGCAAACATCCAGTTGTGGGTGGGTTTTCAGTCTGATGGCCTCCACGTTTAGAAACTGATTATTACTGCCAATGTGGACATTACGTTGAGTGGACAGTCCACTCTTTTCTTTCCAGCAAAACTGGAAAAAAGATCTTCATAGAGATAAACTCCATAAAGATCTTTCATCAAATCTAATGGTGAAGAAAACTTCATTTAGTAGTCGGCCAACTTGGACCAAAGACCTTTCATATACAATATAAAAAAACAAACAAACAAAAAAACAGACCAAGAGATCATTTGATGCTTTGACATAATAGTGTTTACGCTGTGCTAAAAAGCTGAGCGCAAAGTTGGGTCTTTGAATCTAGACGTACCAGTAAAGAAAATACATCATCATTGGGTCGACTACTGGGAAATCTGTAGAGATGTTTACTGACAATCTCATGTTGGCTGGTTTCTAAATTGATTGTTCCACAATCAATTTATAAATATTACAAGTGGGCCCTATGATATTTATAGGTCCTTGTTATTTCACTATTTTGTACCCACTGTCATTTTGGCCCTCTTCTACCTCATTTTTCAGCCACAAAATGGTCCCGTCCCACTATCTGACATTTATATCCATAATTTATAAAAGTAAAGCCACACATCAGCTTAAGTACACTGGTTTGGTTTACATGTTCCTAAACCAGTATGGAGCCACATTGATTTGTGAGGTAGGTATTCTATAAATGGAAACGTGAAACAGCTTTAAAGGCAGGAACAACTGCAGTCCACAGATTGGAGAGAATTTCAAACATGTTTTCTTCTTCACTGGTTTTGAGTGTGATTTTTTTTCATCTGTCTCACTTTGAGCCAGAAGAAATATAACAAATAATGGAAAAAAAAAAAAAGTTAATACCAAGCAGACCCAGAGAAACCTAGGACTAAACGGACTGCGTGGCCAGCTGTCTTCCCTACACATACACCAAGCCTCTCTCTAGATATTTCGGATAAGCACTTCTGCTACCTAGATTCCAACATGTACTCCCACTCTGATACTCACCCAGTTACTGAGATATAAATAAACAGTTATGTTGTCGAATGTGACCATATGGCGGTCTCACCTAAACATTTCAGGGTCACAGAGCTTTCTGTTGGCTCGTGGAAGCCAGGACAGATGTGGCACCAGCAGGCAGGTTCAAGTTTTGTTGGGTAACAACACCAAGGTTTTAAGTGATGACAAAATCTGGGACAGGCTTAAGAAACCCTCGCAGTGGGGGTTTATGAAGGCAGGTTCATTTCATAGGGGACAAAAACGTTGACTGTCTTCTGAAATATCGGTAAATGTTTTCTAAAAAAAAAACAACAACAAAGAAACAAGACATTAGAATTACTTGACTTTTTTGGAAGCAGCAGTTTTACAAAGAGCCATTCCATTATTTCAAAGATGAGCTGTGAGGAGACAGTTTGTGGAAGTTGTAATGGTTTTAAGGTGTGAGAGAACATTCACTGTGATGCTGAATCTTTAACATTGAATAAATAAATCCAACAAATCAGCAAAGAGATGTGCAGGAAAATATGGAAACAGATTGAAATCCACCAGTTTTCAGTCTGAAAACTACACAAAGAACATATACAAGCAAAGCATTGTGCAAGAACACACACAAATGTTAAAAACTGAGCAGCATCAAGTGTGTTGTACTAAAAGTAATGATCTCATCTTTCAGAAGATACGCTGAAGATACTTTTTTGTTGCTTTTTTTAAACATTGAGCAAGAAAGTCTGCCATTCAGTCTGAAAGTGGAAAAACCACACGCGAGAAAAACCGCAACTCCAACATTACTGAATCAGTAAAAGAACAAAACATTACTGTGATCAGGCCTTGTGATTTAACAATCTAACAGTAAATATGAAACAAAAAAGCACATTTGCAAGTCTTGCTGAAACACACGCCATTTGGTCTCTAAAATATTCGTACTAGCTCATTTTAAAGTTTTATTAAATTATTGTCGCTTGCACATACCCAAATCTTACTTTGAGTCATTAATAAGCTTTTCTTAAATTAATTTAAAATGTTAAACTATCATATAAATGTAGCTATTTTAAGTCATTCAATGTGTGGAAAAACAATATTTAAGAACTAAAGTCCAGTTGCTAAAAACCACATATTTTGACTGACTCAACTTATAACTCTTTGCAAATACATCACAGTGTAAACATAGACTTATATAGATTGTTCCTGCAAACCAGTTTTGTCATTTTTGTGTGACACCACTGCCTAAACGCACATCTCTTGCTCTTTGTTCCCCCTTTATGATCAACCAATATCTCGGGTTATTTGTCAAACCAATTTGTTCAATTCAAAAACTAATTGCGGCGCAGGTGCAGAGAAAACAGTTGCCAATCTCCTCATTGCTTTTATATTTGCAAGTCATGACACTGTAAATCAGTGGTCCTGCTTTAATAATCAACAGACAGGACAGGCAGTAGCGTGGTAGGCTTTAGATAGTAAATTAACATCAAAGTCTCTCATGTCAGTCTGACATTCTTCTCTAATATCTAACTGGGATTAAAGTGTAATAGAAACTCATAAAAATCACAATGTGATTCAAAAGCAGATACCTCATCTCAACCATGTGGTTATAAAGACATACTTCAGTTTAAACTGCCTTTGACCGATTATAAATCACCAAGTAAGTCGATTAAATACTATGACTATGTTAATTTTTTGTAAATAAAGGCATCACACAAGCCAAAGGAGGCGGGGAGAGGTTGACGTAAGGCGCTATGCTTTCAATTTGGTGTCAAACATCTTCTGATCTTAATAATAGGTCATGACACATGTCAAAAAACACTCATTAATTTTATTTTAACAGTTCACAACACCCTCCTCCAACGTCTAGTGACCTGCTCCTTCTTCTGAGCTCACCCCGCCCAATAAACTTTAACGCAGAGAAGCATTTCTCCTCGGATGTTGCACCAGAGTGATTCTGGTGTGTTTTTGATGCCTTGTCCAGCATATATGTCATCCACTACACCACAAACTCAAGCTGCCAAGTCAACTTTCCCTTAGGTATAAATCGACTGTTGTGGCAAGCCACCACCTTGGTTGCAACAGCAGCGGGTTGACTTCAACTCTTTCCCATCGAACAGAGAGAGAGAGAGAGACTGCCAGACTTTGCTTTAAAAAGCAAACTCAAGTTATATATACACAATTCCCCCTCTATAAAACAATACGCCAGTCAGAGTCTCAACTATTTCTTGTTTTAGAAGGTTATTTAACTGGATAAAATGTACACTTATGAACAAGTGCGAACAAGGCTCTGTGGATACAGTAGTCGTCTTGTGATCGAAAGGTTGCAGGTTCGATTCCAGCTTCCTCCTGCCACGTGTCGATGTGCCCCTGGGCAAGGCACCTAACCCCAAATTGCCTACCGAGCTGCGTATCGGTGTATAAATGTGTGAGCGCTTGTGAGTAAGAATGGGTGAATGTGGCTCCAGTGTAAAGCGCTGAGTGGTCAAAAAAACGATTAGATAAAGCGCTATATAAGTTCAGTCCATTTACCATTTACAACCAATGTCGGCATTCTGTGAACATCACTCAATGTCAGACAAGATGCTTTTACAGAATGGAGTACTGTTTATTTCAGCCTCAGGATCCATGTTAGCATCCATTATAGTCTAAGTAGATCTTGCTCAAACATATAAGGTCGAAACCCTTTTAGCTAGAAGGGGCTCCATGTCTGACCATTGTCTTATTGGACTCCATCCGAGTTGTATTCCTCAGATGTAAAAAAGTATCTGACAAATAATGGCTCAGAACACAACTCAGAATCGGGCAAACACTGCTTATCCAGTATGGTATTTAGTAGAGCCTTGAAATTTGCATCCTTGATTTGAGCCTAGTTGTTTAGTACTATTCTCACTATCTCGTGTCCTTACTTGTGACCTTATGATATTTTTTTTAAATGACACTGTTTAAAAAATTCTGACATTTTAATATGTCATGTGTTGAAAAAAACCTTTTTCAATTTCCCAGTGTGTTTGTTAAAAAGGAAAGTAGTTCATGCCTTAAAAATTCAATCAGATTAGCAAGTTAAAATATGAATGAACCTATTAGAGCAATAAGACTTCCAATCATCTAATCCAGGCCTTCATTTTAAACATGCTACAGCACAAGAGCAGCCATTTCCCAGAAACTAATTCATATAATTTCTCTTGATACAAGTTTTCAGACGACTGACACAACACCTGGAAATAAAACATGAGCTAAACGCCGACACTCAGCTACATACCAAGCTAATCACACAAAGACATATGACGAAGAGTGTCGGTCTCCATCGTCCAGCTACGCCCTCCTAATAATAACAGAGCAGTTGGCTGACACGTGTGCACCAGTATTAAGAGGCAGATTACGTTTCAACTCCAGCGGGCAGCTTTATAGGCAGCCTGGAGGGGCCATCAACTTCATACCTTCATTGAAACTAGAGAACGTGGAGGAGGACAACTCTGGGTCGGCTCCACGGAGCAAACCAAAACAAAAGACAGGCTGTCTGTTACGTTAAACAGAAATTATAGGAATACATTAATGCCGCACGCACACACACACACACACACACACACACACACACACACACACACACACACACACACACACACACTGTGCAGAATCCGAGCAGGACTTAAGTACCTTAAACCGCTGAACAATGTAGTAACACCAAAACGACCTCACGTAGCTTTACGTTAGCTCTTAAATGAGTCCATCGTGATGCTAACAACCAGCTGCCCCCTAAATGTTAGCATGACGAGAATATCTTATGATTTCAATCGGCCCCAGCAGAGAAAGGTGTATTTCCACGCATGTGGAAAACAGGCTGTTGCTCTCCAGCCCACCAACCTGATAACCGTGTTAGCTCGTCTTGCTAAGAGCAGAAAAAGAAGCTAACCACGGCTAGCTTAGCAGCTTAACATGAGCCGTTAAGACATTCATTTTGGCCGTCGGTCACAAACACAGTCGGAGCAGAGACTCCACAGACGCCTTTCTCTGCTGACAAGCTTACCTTTAGAGTATAGAGATTTAGGGGAATTGAGGTCAATATCCGAGCTAAGGAGGGATATAAAATCAGAGGGCATCGCAGCGCTTCATCGAGGGGGAGGAGGAGCGGAGAGTCTTCAGTGGAAACCGAGTCGGATAAATCCTGCGCTTCAAAGGCCAAATTCCGTACCGTACATAGTATAGCATCGAAACTATTTCAGAGAAACCAACACAAAACTTCCAATTCCTGAAAAAAAATCCCGTTATCTACAAGGTCTCACGCTTATGAATGTGTGTGTCTTTGCTGATAGACACGTTTCGCCCAACGAACACACACAAACACACACTTGACTACTGTTGGTCGGCCGATCCAGCAGCCCCGCCTACCAAAGTGTGCGGCGCATGCGCTCTGGGTGCAATAGGAGAACTACGGCTTCCCATCAAAGGCCATATTTACCAAATCGAGCATCTATATAAAATAAGTTATTGTATAAAAATCTAGGTAAATAAATGAAAGTTCATAATTTTTTGAATGCGTTAATTTAGCAAATACATGAAAATGAAATTAATAGTCAAAATCTTAATTGTTTTCTCACCTTTTTATATAGGTAAGAATAAACCGTAACATCTGATAGTTTGACCTGTTTAAACCAGTCAGATTTTGACCATTCATTTAAACAAGGATCAGTTTTAGCCCGCCCACTGCTTCAGTGCATCACTGCCTTAAACTAAAAAGCTCGTAATATATTATTAATAAGTTATAAAATCAATTTAATTTAATTTATTCTGTCAAGTATATATGAATTAAACTCGATAGTGCAGGTCTGACTTTGATCAGGTAAAACAATTTGTTTGAAGCTCAGGTTAGTCAATCAAATTCTAGTATTTATTTCAAAAAGTATGAAATAGAAGTTTGTAACCCCCTGCTTCTCTTAGAGATAAGCAATAAATTACATTAAAGTATTTTTGGGTGTGCTATCAAGGCTAAAATAGCACAGACTCAGAACCTATACAATGTACCCAAATAATATGTTAATTCATAGATTATCATGTAAATAATTTGGAATTTCCTTTTCCCTTTTTTTTGTAATGATGATGTTCAATAAATTAACTTGCAAGTCCATTTTTGAACTTCCAAGTTCAATAAATGCTCAATTCACATTGTAAACTTCCCAGTGAGGCAGGCAACCTGTAACTGGAGAATAATGTGGTTAACAGGCAGGTAAAGAAGCAGGAACAGGTGGATGCAGCTGGTTTTGCATACAAAGGAACGGAAAAGGTCCTGCTCAGGTTGAGGCCATCAGACAATAATCAGGCTCTAAGCTGTACATTCTGTCTATCATGTTACTTACATGCAAAGTTAATTTAATGTCTTATTTTAGTTTTATTTTTGATTTAATTGCAAGCTGGTGATATTAGCTTCACTGCTTCATCTTTGTTTGCTTATACTATTCATGATTCTTGTTGAAAGTTAAAATTTTTGCAGTATGACTCAATGCACTTTAAAAAACAAACAAACAAACAAACAAACAAACAAACAAACAAACAAACAAACAAACAAACAAACAAACAAACAAACAAACAAAGCATGCGTTTGTATATGTCTGCGTTCACTACATTTAATCCTGCCAACCACCAAGAGGGGGTGCTGTTTCACCCTTTACACATGAATCCAAACTTGGATGTAAACATCAACTATGTTACACATGCAAACAAAAAATACTTTATTATTCCTTTAATCAATCATCAATACCTGCTTAGTTACAGGTTACATCCAACTGTCATCGGACGAAAGGTATGGAATTAAATTTGTTTCACAATTACTCAATCAAAAAAACCTAATGTCAAAAAACAAAATCAAAAACAAAAACAAAATCAAATCAAATCAAAATCAAAACTTTAACTTTCTTTTAATCACAAATTTTTATCTCATGAAGTGAACAAAATTATTTGCAAAGATTTTAATTTTAAAGAAAAATATTTTTTACATTAAAAATTTTGATCACAACTGTGTGTTTTTTTTTATTTGATATTAGTTTTTTATTGAATAATTGTGGAGCAGATTTAACTCCATAAACTTCTGACACATTTGTGTACCGCATTAAATTGCATTTTTTTTACAACGCATACGGCACAGATTAATTTCCTCAATATCCCAGAAGGCACTTCGGCTGTCGTCAGCGTGTTGTTGCGGAAGTGCCCGGTGAGCATTTTCCTGATAGCGTTTTAAATCTGCCAGAGCAGCTATTTTTGTAGCTGTTATCGTGCTTGTCCGCGAAACAGCGCCGTGTCTGCGGAAAACTTGAGCAATGGCAGCTCTGAAATACGCTGGTCTGGACGATACGGACAGTGAAGACGAGTTACCGCCTGGATGGGAAGAGAGGTCCACCAAAGACGGTTGGGTTTACTATGCAAAGTGAGTGGGAACCTCTGGATGTTCGCTGTCAGACTTCATCCCTGCAGGACTCAGACTTCTGTGTTATGTGTTAAAATAAACAATTTGCTTTAGCTGCAGATATTTAAGCTTAAATAAAACAGAGGGAGCTCACATTGTTTGGGGGTGGCCTTAATGTCTGGATGTAAATCTGTGTGGACAACTTTTTCACTTAAAAAGTAATCATCGTTTAAGACGGTTTTTTGTATTCACTCAGGTTGTCCTGGTCAGAGATTATGATTTGTTTTATGTGCTCTTATAAAACATATAGAGTACTATCTTCCCCCCAAAAAGATACAAATGGGATGATACAAATTTTTACTGCATTGTATATCTGCCAGAAAATCTGTGATGTCATCATCAGGGGACTAAAGATAAGAAAGACTAATCAGGGTTTGATTTGAGAAGTCCTGAGAACTCCTGTGTCTATAAGAAAGACAAATTCAGTTGTTTCGCGATATTTTGAGTCAATTGAGACAAAAGGGTCCAATTTTATTACCTTTATTAATAGAATAATGATGCCAGAAGAGGAATTTTCTGTATAAAAGTATAAATTTATGTCTCCGGCTTACTGTAGGTATTTAGTTGGGTAACAGTCACATGTCTAAAACGACAATGCAAGGTAAAAAAAAATCTTAGCAAGTACATTCAGTTTAGAATATTATTCTAAATTATTTGCATAGATCTGAAACTTAAATCAAGAAAGTCTTGATAAGTCTTAATTAGCTTAGTGAAATTTAGAAATCTTGATATATGTGGAGATCTTTGGAGGCCAGGAATGTTTCAGAGAGAAGATGCTGTGGACTCCTGCTGGAAAAGATTGAAGATGAGGTGTTAGTGGAGACAACATTACGACCAGGTTGCAAAGACGCTGACACTTTGCAACCTAACATTGACTTATTTTTTGTTTCTAACAAATCATTTGTTTATTAGTTGAATTTAGGACACAGATCTCATTAAAAGTCTGCAAATTAAATTCCTTTTTTTAAGCTCAGTTTAATTCATTAACACTTGATGTGGTATATTATCACACTTAATACTGTCAAGAGATGTGGCATGCTGGGTTATGTGGTCCTTATTGTTCCCTTTGTGCCAACAGCCATGAAGAAATGAAGACACAGTGGGAGCATCCTAAGACAGGAAAGAAAAAACGTTGTGCTGGAGGTTTGTCTGGATTGATATATTTAATACTGAGATTTCCAAATTGTTCACCTTCTTACTCAAGCTACAAGTTAATAATAATGCAAACTGAATAATCTACGAACATATTGCTTTTATGTTGATAGAAATATTGTTCATTATTCACTTTGATTTCTAAAGATGACCTCACCCATTAATGTCTGACCCCCCCTGTGGTTTCCCAACCCATATTTTACAAGCCACCTAGCATGTTGCACAGATTTGTAGCACATAGCTTAAGAAAATTATGTTGTGAACATGTATGAGATCAAATAAAGTCGGGTCGGTGCTCACATATGCAGTCATTGTGTTTAATTCTTATACATTTGCGTGTAGGAAGCTTGCTAGGAAGATATACAGATGTTGATATTTAATGTTCTGTAACCAAATGCATATGAATTTTTCTTTTGTAGATTTACCATATGGCTGGGAACAGGAGACTGATGAAAAAGGACAGAAAGTTTATGTTGAGTAAGTAAACAAGTTAGGGAAAAAAAAACCTTTGTCGTAATAAAAATATGTGTCATTTTCCTTCAATTGTATCTAATATCCCGAATGGAATAGGATAAAGTTTGCATTGTAAAGTGACTTAGTGAGTATGAATTCTTTTCCATACTCACTATGGATTCATTGCATGCTCCAATGAATCCTGTGAATTTCTGTCTCTTTCAGTCACATCAACAAGCGAACCACCTATTTTGACCCCCGGCAGGCGTTTACAGTGGAGGACGTAATGATGAAGCCAAAGCGTTACGATGGAAACACTGCTGCGTTGGAAATTCTTCAGGGTCGTGACCTGTCGGACAAAGTGGTCCTCATCACTGGAGGCAACTCTGGTATTGGTATGTCCCAGTATCTGTTTTATTTCTTTAATAACAATTTTTTTATGCTGGCAGTTGTTTCTGAAACTAAAAAAGGAAATAAAAAAAAAAAAAGAAACTGCGTTACTACAATATTTCCGCCAGGTGGCGTCAGTGCACCTTAATAGGAGGATGCTCCAACACAGTGACTCGACTCCCCTTTATGTCCCCATCCCTCCGCAAGCAGACATTCATCAACATTAGCCTCCAAAATGATACACTTAGACTCAACAAATCACTCCTTAATACCGAACATGACTGCATTGAAGTTCATTAGCAGGGCTGAATTGGATGTCATTGTTAACTGTAATAAATGGTATCCATTTGTACCCAGCGAATGCACGGCTCACCATATAATGACCTGGAAACAAATGTATTTCCTTTTTGCTTTAGTTTAGATTAGCACAAGCTCTGGCCATTTGTTCACACTTGCAGCTTTGTGTGAGCTAGATAATGACAGCGCGAGGGAGATCAAATAAACATAAAATCGTTAATTGTCTTTATATTCAAATTCGTTGTCCATAGGAAAATCACAGCAGCGTAATTGCTGTGCGTGTCTATTATGCGCTGCTGCAGGGCAGAAATATAATATATAGATTTACAGCTGCTCAGGGGCCTTCGCTGAACAAAGACTTCATCGAGTCGACGCTCCTGTTTTAATCTTTGCAAAGAGTCTTTAGTAATTTCATGGAAAACAGATGATCCATGTTGGGATATATTCATCTGTTGTTTTAAAGAAAATCATTTAAGACTTATTTGGAAAAAAGGTCAATTTTGTATTCACTCGTTCAGAAACTGCATTCGTAGGTGTGGCTCCTGATTTGAACCAAATATGTCCATTTGGGACAAGCATTTATCACAGAAGGATGGACTTAGTGGTGATTTTTTTCAGGTGTAAAGTATTCTGAAAAATCTTTGGAAGAGATAAAATTACTTCCTATGGAAAGAGAGTGGTGCCCTTGGAGTTTGTTCCACCTTCAGACACATTGTCTGTACACTGTACTAAAAATACTTTTTTAAAGCAGTGAAGTTTGGTTACTCTCACTCTAGGCTCTGCTCTATCCTGCCAAAGTGCCGACCTCTCAATATTAGAGACTCACACTCTTTAAACATTTTCAAATTTCACAGCACAGCTCAATTCTCAGGGTATTTTACCGGGATTTCATTATAAGGTAGTGCAGAATTGTTTTCAATTTCCTTTACATATCTAAATCTAAAAAGTGCAATATGCAGTTGAAATGAAGAAATTTTACTTTGATACCTTAAGGAGAAATTCTGTCCAACCAATTACTGTCACTTACTTAGTAAATGGAGGCCAGTTGTGTGTACCGGTAATATAATATCAATAGACATAATGTGTCTATTGAGTTGGGTGGAACTTCAACAGTTCACCTATTTATTTATTTATTGTTAAAATGTCTGTTGTTTTTTACTGTGGAGCTTATTATTCGTAACAAAATGTTTTATTCAGTTTTTTGGAAGAAAAATCGTAAGACGAGGTGTGACAAAACCGACCTTAGGATGGTGCAATAACCAAGCTGGTGCTTTTGTCTTCTTTTGCATTATTCAATCCTTATTTTATAGACAGAATTTACTAAGATTTATTGCACTATTCTTATAAACTGTAGTAAAATCTGAAATTAAATGGAAATGTTTATCTCAAGTGTGTTGTGCTTCCATTTAGTCAGTCTGTTATCTTAAAATGTTTGTACAATTTAGTTAGGAATGTATTTAGTCAACATTCAGTTCATAAAATTTTGTAAGAGTTGACCAAACTTGAGGTAACATATATGACTTAAATTTTTTTAAAAAAAATTCAAACTTGCAAACTAACTATCCAGCACATCTGTTATTGGTTTTATTATTATTATTATTATTATTATTATTATTATTATTATTATTATTATTATTATTATTATTATTATTATTATTA